>LBNU01002166.1:41784-76233 GCA_014162995.1 Artemisia annua | reverse complement strand
TTTTTTCTTTCATGGTTGTTCTAGTGTTTCGTAGCTAGTTGTTCATTTATGGCATGTCATAAATGTTCTAGTGGTTGTTCAAGAGTTTGCTTGAGGTTAATGTGATACTTCAGCCACATTCCATTGTACTTTAAAAGTTTATTTGGTTAATATATTTTACCAGGGTGGAGATCCCTTTACCCAAAAAAAAAAAACCTTTTTTTCTTTTTATTGTTGGAGGAGAATGTTGACTCATATTTAAAACTCAATAGAATCCAAATGATTGCATGGATCAAACGTTAAGCAACCTTAAAGTAGATGGAAGATAACTTTGTACACTTTGTGAAAATGTATAGTTTTAAAAGATTACAAAGCTAGATTGATGTCATTAGTTATTGTCCATCATTTCATAGCATCGATTTAAGTGAATTTGAAATATACGCCTAACTAAGATGTCATCTTCTGATTCAAGAGTATCATCACAAACCAAATTTACACCAACATGCATGTAAATCGGCTCTTATTTTGTTTATGTCAACTTTAGTTAGGATACTACAATTTTCAGTTCTCCAAAAGGAAATACTGATTTTATGTGAGACAAGGTTGTTCTGTTTTATTTTTAAGAAGTATTCAATATAAAATTATTATCTAATACACAATCAAAAATATCTTGAACATAAAATCTTGGATTTTATGCTCGTTGCTTATCTTTGGCTTAAATGTAGATAAACATGGCTTGACAGTTTCTTTTAGGGCTAATTGTACAGAAATAAATCTAACTTGCCATTCACTGCAGTTTTATGTAGCTATTCATTTTTTTAAAATAAATCTCATACTTTTAAATCCTAGCTCTTTCGTGTACTAGTTGACCCGAAACCCCTGATAATGCTTGTGTGGCACATGTGTTTTTCTATATAGGCATTCAAATTTTCACATTTCTTCCCGATTGAAAATAAATTGTATAAAAATCTAATATCATTCCATCTATCCCCTATCTTAATATGAATCTAACTGTTAGAATTAGAAGTGTTGATCATTTATGTAATCAGAGAGAGATCTCAATGATCGTCCCTTAAGAGGAGATTGTTAGGAATAGAAGTGACGATCATTATTGAGTTGATAAGTAATGTAATAGGTTAACGTTTAATAGTTAGTAAAATGCTAGTCCAATTTAAGTTAATGTAAAGTCTTAACGGCTCGGCCAATCGAAGGCCCAAGGTCCGGCCCATTGTGGCCTTGTGTAAGAAATATATAAACCCTCCTAGGCTTGTTAGGAGGGTGTGGGAGTTCATAATATTCAAGCTTATTTCACATAGTTCTCTCCACCTCTCTCTATCTCTTTCTCTTTCTAGAATTCTATCTATCTCTCTCTAGAATATATGTGTGTGAAGTGATAATATTGGGTTATAACACTAACCTTAATCCATAATCCTTTAATCTTTATCAACGATTTCAAACAAATGCGTATCCAATAACATCGGGTTTAGGTTAGGTTTGTACTTTGATTTGGATCTCGAATTTGATTTAGGGTTATTCAGGGTTTCGTTTTGAATTCGGGTTTTTATTCGGATTTCAAAATAAGTAGAAACTAATACACTGGAGACACCGGAACGATTTGAGGTTAGACGTTGGATTTCGAAAGAAACAGAAACCTATGAAACATGTTCGTTTTGGTGTTAGACACTAAATCGAAACCTAACACTAGAACCTAAACCTAAATCTATAAAGGGTTTATTGATTTAACTCTTGATTTTTTAATTTTTTTTTGTAAAAGGTTGTTACACCAGGTAAATTTATAACTCCAAAAAAAAGTTAAGTATATAGAATGTGAGTGAATCTCGCATCTCAACCCATTTCATAAACGAAATACAAATGTAACATTTGTGCTTCAAACCAAACTAATCATAAGAAAGATAAAACCAAACTTAGGAAAAAGTACTAGATAAACTACTTACGTCTGGTATGATTAAGAACCCTAATAAGTGTGACAGAAAGTTTATTGCTCTTCCGTTAATCTTTACACTCATCATCATCATATGGTTATTATTATAGTCATGAAGTCATCTTTCTAACGCTCGTATAAGTTCTTCCTTCCGATTCCACCTCCGCTTTTTGAGAATTTCGTAGCCTCTGAACTTGTCAATGCCATAAATGTTGCAGTATCATCAACATCCTCTCCCACTTCACTTTCGCTATGATTATCCTCATTATCCAAGTTAACAATTTTATTGTTAGCTACATTCCCATCGTCACCTTTCGAACTAACGGAATCACTAGGAATAGTCTCAACATCATTTTCACCATATTAAAAACATCAAAAGGATTTGAAATCACAATTTTTGTACCACTTGAACTATCCACTTGAATTATTAGTTAGTGTCCTGAAGGGTTTCTTTATGATTTTAGGTTTTCGTCTTATAATTATCTGGATTATGGGTTTTCATTTGATTCAGGGTGGCGGTGGCAGGGGTGAAGGCTGGTGGTGGATACTATGGTTGTGAAGGGTTGTGTTTGGTAATGTATTTAAAGTTGTTGATGTATTATATTATAAGACTTAGACATCTACGTGGATTTTGTTTGACATAAAAAAAATGAAAAAACAAAATTATAACTTGTTACTTAGCAGGTCACTTGGTACATGAAAGAGTTAAGTATGAGATTTAAAATAATAATAATAATAACTGGCTACGTACAACTGTATGAAGCAACAAATCAGATACACTTTTGTGTAATTAGCATTTTTTTACTGTGTTAATATGCCCATAAGATATGATTATCAAAAGAGTATGAGTATTATCATCTCATTAAAAAAGTACTCTACTTGTCTTAGAAAAGAATTCCTTTTAGACAAAGGAAATTTTTTTAAAATAGCCAATTATTCTCAATTAATTCCAAATCTATTTCTGATATTTTGAATAGTTACTTCAAAATAAAATAATACTCCTATTATAAAAAAACAATTAAATTGAAAATATTAAGATGGTGGAGTAAAACTTTATCAACATAATGTTGTTACTATTCATATTTCAACCAAACTTTCTTAATGAATATTTCTAGAAAAAACAAAATTAGAGGAAAGAATAAAATAATAAAGCATATATAACTAGTGGACCTAATATTATACGAGTACTAGTAATAAAAACCATTTATTAAAAAAAGGAAAACAACTAAACAAGTACTGAACAGGACCACTACCCTTCAATCACATGGCAAACAAGCACAATCTACGTAAATATCACAAACCCTAAGGACAATTTAGTCATTCACACCAAACCACAACCCTATAAAACAACGCTCCTATTTTTCAACGTAAACACACACTAAAAACACCATAAAATACACACAGTAGCAAAAATGTCACCAGCTATAGAGAAATCAACCAAAATCCAACACATTGTCAGAGTACGACAGATGCTCCGACGTTGGCGACGGAGATCCACCACACCCACGTCTTCATCACGGCGGTTGACAGATGTTCCGGCTGGACACGTGGCAATATGCGTTGGAATGAACTGCAAACGTTTTATTATTAGAGCAACTTATTTGAACCATCCAATATTTCAAAAGCTATTATTGGATGCTGAAGAAGAATATGGTTTTGCTAATTCTGGTCCATTAACTATTCCTTGTGAAGAAAGTGAGTTCGAAGAGATACTCCGGTTCATTTCTGGTCGACTAGAAACTCGACCAGAAACGAACCGGGGTGGTGTTAAAAATTTAGAGGAGTCTATGAGATGTTGCCACGTGGATTATGTTGGTGAATCTAAGCCGTTACTTCATGGATCTGTTTATTAAAATATTGATGAATAGTGTGTACTATGTAGTGCGATTTAGTTAGTTTTAGTTACTGAGTCGACTCGGACCGAGTTTCATAATCTAACAAGTAGTTAGGTTTTATTTTTCTTCTTTTTAATTCGGAGGAGTCGTTGTATTTGTGTGATTTTTGCTTAGGAGATGGCGAAGTCGTGAAAATGAGTTGTAATGTGACTCAGATCGACTGAGTCGTCCCGAGTTTGGAAAAAAATTGAAATTAATTGGACATTACTACTACTTTCTAACTATTTGTTGTTAATTTATTAATTTCTGTTTGTAGCTTCGTTAGTTATGTGATCTGTTTGCATTAGTTACAATATGTGCTAATGTTTATTGCATGTCCTAACAAACAACAATTGTAAATTACGTTTACTATAGTATTAATCTAAGAAGTTGTTGAACTTTAATAGATATGTGTTTGGATTCGAGTTCATGGAAAGTTAGAAGGTATATATATAGCTAGTCTTGTGCAATTTGTGATGGAAAAATAGATATGTATTTGTCATTTTAATCATGAGTGAACATCTTTTCTTGGAGAAAATTGAAAGTTATGTGAAGAACATCATATCTTGTAGAAATTATAAATAAAGCTTTAAAAACCAAAAATCACTATTACATTTATTTTATCATGAGAAGAAAAGGTATCAATTCAAACACTGCAGTGTAGCACATGCTACCGGTTGTTTACAGGTGCTACATTGGCATTATAAAAATAGGTGGCAACAATTTATTTTTGTCATCTTGGTATTCGAGTTTGTTGTTATTACATGTGCACGCTTTTAAAAAAAGGGTGATCGTTGAAATAAACACTATACATTGCTAGTGCGTTAAAAAAACAGGGTATCAACTATGATACTACGTATAAACTTTGAAAAATAAGGTAGTGTATTTTGCTGAAACAAACACTATCTATTATTCTTGTAAAATGTTATTGGTTAGAACGGATTAATGATTCAATTAACTTTTGTATGAACTTGTAGATGTAACTTTATTTGTCTAACTTTTTATGACGGTATTAGGCGTATTATGTAATTGGTCCGAGCTCGAGTGTGGACTTAGCACCAATTAGAGTTTCTAGGTTTTATATATTCACTACTATAAATGCTTTATCAATGAAATAGAACACTAACATCGTATCGTAGCCAGAAATCTGATCTTGAGACCTGGGTTGCCGCCTTATGCCATCATCTTTAATCCATCCCGTCAAACCCCAACTATCACATATTTTCCCTTTTCTAAGGGAAAAAAAACAAAAAACAAAAACGCAACTCACTATTTCGAGCATAACTTCTAAACCGCGACGAGTTAACTGACGTCGTAAATGCCATTTGCTTCGTATTCAAACTCTGAAAAAAAGCATATTGGAATCGCCGACGCACCCACGGTAAAGCCGTCGGGTTTTAAGAATGCAATTTGAGTATAACTCTCAAACCCCACATAGCTCGCCGTCAGCGATCATGGACTTGTAATCAAATTTCGAACAAAAAGCTACAAGAATTAACATCTCCACCGATTAGACCCACCGTTATAAGTTTCAACAGTCGCCGACAAAAAAGTCACTTTTTTCCAGATCTATGTTTAAAAAGTGTAGATAGAAGTATAATAGGTAAAAGTCTATTTATATTGACCAGAAAAAGAGTGAAGTTTTTTGCCTTCTGTGATATGTTTGTCTATTAAAAGTGTCATTAATTTCAAAATTTTACGCTTTTACTCATATTTTTGAAAAAATGTCACTAAGTTTAGATTCGTTGAACTTTTTTTGTGTTATTAAAAGCTACGTCACTAAATGTCTATTTTCTTATGCATGTGGTATATAAGAGTGTGAAAAATTATTGTTAAAAAGCAAAAAGTGAAAAGAAAATAAGGTGTAAACACTCAAATACTCGAGATCTTTAGTCTAGTGGCATGTGATTTGCCACTAACTTAGAGTTTGTGAGTTCAAGCTTTGCTAAGTATTTGTGAGATACATGGTGAGATATCTGATATATAGTAAATACGTGTTTAACTAATATAATGAATTTGATCATAGCCCTAATTGCATGCTATTGATTAAGAAAACTATTATTATAAAACAAACTAAGATAACATATTGTGAAAGAACCTTGATAGGGGGACCTAATACATGGGCCTAATCATGGACCTAATGCTTAAAATACTTGTACAGTGCATGCACTGTACAAGTATTTAAACATTAGGTCTATGATTAGGCCTATGTATTAGGTCTATTAATCAAATTCCATTGTGAAAAGGCAAGTAATCAACTTGTAGATTTGGTATATTAAATCATTTCTATTTTTGCCACTACAAATTATGGGGTTGGGGACAGCTTTGTAAAGTGAGTCGATTTACAATCCGCACCATATCGTACTGATACAGTACATTCATAGATGTCCTTTTTGTAATTTTACTCATTCACTCCCAAAGTTTACTTTGCTTAACATTTCTGTCTACAAGTCTTTCAGTTTTACATTTTGATCCCATATATATTAAGCAAAGGTTCATCACTGTAAGTTTGTAACCATTGCTCGTATTATTTTTATAATCTTTACCGAAACGTAACAAAAAGTATTCCTTATTATTCAACGAGATGAGAGGAGCACTCTTTATATGTATATCATCATGATAACATTACTAATAATATATGAAATTGGTAATAACTGTTTTGTTTCTTCTACCTCAGCTGTGAAAAAGACTTTGGGAATCATTGTTGTTGTTTATGTTAGCGTGATTTGAGTTTGAGTTGATCAACTAATTTGATAACTTATGCTGTTGTACTTATAAATTCTAATTAAGTTACAAATCGTTTATACAGTGACAACTGTTTAGATCATTTCATAGTCAATCATCATCCTTAGCCACATATTTTCATGTCAAATTTATAAATTGTAGATGCATCGTTATCAAGATGTTAAGAACTCATTCTATAGGAGGAGAACACACACGTACATACCAATGATGATTTAATTATCATTTTTTTTCTCAAATAATTTGTGTAGATAACTAATATTTCAAGCTTAGTCATGCACTAATATTTGACTTTGCATTGATTTGGTTGCTTAAACCTCTCTTCATGCAGGTGGATAATGCATGAAAAACACCCTTTTTCATTAAACTTCTGCAACACTGTTTTCTTAAACCTACTTAGGAATTATCATGAATTCATGATATATAGTTTATAACGTTCATACTACAAAGAAATAACCAATATATTAAAAGAATCACTTTGACAAGAGTAATTAAGAAGTCATGTTTTCTTTAAATCTCATTTTCTAGTTGTGAATCCATTTTTGTTTATAATCTTTGGTAATACTACAAAAAGACATGTCACGAGTTCAAATTTATTAACCGAGTCTAATTGCTTGATGGTTTCTCGCTTATCTAAACCGTTTGAGGAATATATATATGGGTATCACTTTGCATATTTCATTGCATTAGTTTAGTTGACTAGACCTCTTCAATTCATGCACAAAGTGATGACGATAATGCATGAAAATGCCCTTTCTAATAAACTTCTACAATACTATTTTCTTACACCGACTTCCAAATCACCATAATATAGTTTATATCGTTCATACTGCAAACAAAGAACCAATTAATAAACTAAAAGATTCACTTTGACAAGTATAAGATACGTCATATTTTTGTTAAATTTCATTTTTAGTTGTGAGTCCGTTTTTGGTTTTGCTTATGTTTTTTGGTAAATAGAAAAAAAAAAGTTCAATCACAACTCTTGACTAAAAAGCTTGAACGTATGACTATATATTGGCTGAGTTTATGTTCTTATAGTCATCAAAAAGGGGTGTGCGTAGTCTAGATTCTCCCACTCTCCTGGCTTATCTAAACTTTTTAAGGAAAAATATCATAATAGTATCACTTTGTTTGTTTGATGGTTTACTGAACGTTAACAATCATTGCTAAAGCAACTAATTTTGGTAGTTGGCAAATCTATTTACGTAACTCTGATCATAACCATGTGATAAGCTTATACGACTTGATGATTTTCTCAGGGTTTCATTTTCAAGTTGGATGTATAGTTCTAGTAACAATTATTCAATGCCATTTGCTTCGTATTCAAACTCCGAAAAAAAGCATATTGGAATCGCCGACGCACCCACGGTAAAGCCGTCGGGTTTTAAGAATGCAATTTGAGTATAACTCTCAAACCCCACATAGCTCGCCGTCAGCGATCATGGACTTGTAATCAAATTTCGAACAAAATGCTACCAGAATTAACATCTCCACCGATTAGACCCACCGTTATAAGTTTCAACAGTCGCCGACAAAAAAGTCACTTTTTTTCCAGATCTATGTTTAAAAAGTGTAGATAGAAGTATAATAGGTAAAAGTCTATTTATATTGACCAGAAAAAGAGTGAAGTTTTTTGCCTTCTGTGATATGTTTGTCTATTAAAATTTAAAAGTGTCATTAATTTCAAAATTTTACGCTTTTACTCATACTTTTGAAAAAAGTGTCACTAAGTTTAGATTCGTTGAAATTTTTTTGTGTTATTAAAAGCTACGTCACTAAATGTCTATTTTCTTATGCATGTGGTATATAAGAGTGTGAAAAATTATTGTTAAAAAGCAAAAAGTGAAAAGAAAATAAGGTGTAAACAACAAACACTCAAACACTCGAGATCTTTAGTCTAGTGGCATGTGATTTGCCACTAACTTAGAGTTTGTGAGTTCAAGCTTTGCTAAGTATTTGTGAGATACATGGTGAGATATCTGATATATAGTAAATACGGTGTTTAACTAATATAATGAATTTGATCATAGCCCTAATTGCATGCTATTGATTAAGAAAACTATTATTATAAAACAAACTAAGATAACATATTGGGAAAAGGCAAGTAATCAACTTGTAGATTTGGTATATTAAATCATTTCTATTTTTGCCACTACAAATTATGGGGTTGGGGACAGCTTTGTAAAGTGAGTCGATTTACAATCCGCACCATATCGTACTGATACAGTACATTCATAGATGTCCTTTTTGTAATTTTACTCATTCACTCCCAAAGTTTACTTTGCTTAACATTTCTCTTTACAAGTCTTTCAGTTTTACATTTTGATCCCATATATATTAAGCAAAGGTTCATCACTGTAAGTTTGTAACCATTGCTCGTATTATTTATATAATCTTTACCGAAACGTAACAAAAAGTATTCCTTATTATTCAACGAGATGAGAGGAGCACTCTTTATATGTATATCATCATGATAACATTACTAATAATATATGAAGTTGGTAATAACTGTTTTGTTTCTTCTACCTCAGCTGTGAAAAAGACTTTGGGAATCATTGTTGTTGTTTATGTTAGCGTGATTTGAGTTTGAGTTGATCAACTAATTATTTGATAACTTATACTGTTGTACTTATAAATTCTAATTAAGTTACAAATCGTTTATACAGTGACAACTGTTTAGATCATTTCATAGTCAATCATCATCCTTAGCCACATATTTTCATGTCAAATTATAAATTGTAGATGAATCGTTATCAAGATGTTAAGAACTCATTCTATAGGAGGAGAACACACACGTACATATCAATGATGATTTAATTATCATCTTTTTTCTTAAATAATTTGTGTAAATAACTAATATTTCAAGCTTAGTCATGCACTAATATTTGACTTTGCATTGATTTGGTTGCTTAAACCTCTCTTCATGCAGGTGGATAATGCATGAAAAACGCCCTTTTTCATTAAACTTCTGCAACACTGTTTTCTTAAACCTACTTAGGAATTATCATGATATAGTTTATACCGTTCATACTACAAAGAAAGAACCAATATATTAAAAGAATCACTTTGACAAGAGTAATTAAGAATTCATGTTTTCTTTAAATCTCATTTTCTAGTTGTGAATCCCTTTTTGTTTATAATCTTTGGTAATACTAGAAAAAGACATGTCATGAGTTCAATTTTATTAACCGAGTCTAATTGCTTGATGGTTTCCCGCTTATCTAAACCGTTTGAGGAATATATATGAGTANCGCAAAAGATCTGTTATTAGCTTATTTATAAGCAGTCGAAGATCCTTAAAAGCCTTTCTTTTTGGCTTACGGCTTACTTTTCCTTTTTTTTTCTTAAAGCCTATCTATATAGACAGACATAGACTGAGGGCATTCTCGGCATCCATGCTCCTGGCAATGGCAAGATCCGAGATGTCAGTTCTTGAAGACAAGCCTCAACCTTATTCTGACTCCTACTAGGGCAATCAGGTTTAAGTTGAGCCCGAACTACTTAGTTTTCCACTTCTCTTCCGACACAAGCTTCTTTGCCAAGCCTTCCCCATCAACAGGAAATCTAGTAAGAAAGGCAAGGGTTCTCAACCACGGGAAGGGGACGAGTCAGAAAATCCAAGAATTCCATTTTCCTTCGTGTTCATCAATCAAAAATCAAGACAAACATGGCAATACGATGAGACGTGTTTCTAGAATCCCCATCTCCTCGTCGCACTTGTTAATCCGCCATTGCGAATGAGCAAGTAGGGGCGGAAACTAAAGAGATAGCGAGACTGACCGCAATTGCAGGAATACATTGACTTTCTTTTTAACTAATGTCTTTGTAGTAGTAACTTCTTTTCTAGTTGATATTTCTTCAATCATCTGCGGTGGACTCGGAATGCTCCCGTCACCTTCAGTTCCTTCGATTCTGCCGTGGCAAAGAAAAAGAAGGCCTCAAGTAAGACAACCACTACTCCCCTTACTGTTTGGGGCGTTGTTGTACTTTCTGCCCTACTTTCCAAACCTAGAGTGGCTAGAGGGGTGGATCGAGGGACTCGACCTCTTTCTGCTCTTATTAGAATTTATTCTCATCATTAGCGGCGGGGCAAATTATAAAAAAAAAGTATTATACTTGCCACTGTTTCATCTTCTGGGTAGCGAACTTTTTTTTTTCATTTTGAGGGTAATTTTCGTTCAAATTCATCATCTTTAGGGTAATATGTGACATTTTTACCCTTCAGGGAAAAAAAATTTGTATTAGCTAAGAGGGGCAAAAATGTCCAAAAATTTTCGCAAAATACCCTAAAGATGATGAATTTGAAAGAAAATTACCCTCAAAATGAAAAAAAATAGTTCGCTACCCAGAAGATGAAACAGTGGCAAGTATAATACTTGACATTTACTTAGTTGTACATCGTTACTCGGACACCCAATCTCATCCCCTATTTCGTATAGATGTTGGTTTTTGATGTAGTGAGTTGAATAAACTCTTTTATGCTAGTGGAATTGGGAAGCAGGATAAGTCCGTACTGCACATTCTAGCTTCATCCTTGGTTTTCAAAGAAAGGAAACTTCAAAGACTGACAGAAGGGACCTCTATAAAGTCATTATCTGATAACTTTAACAGGGCTTCTTGCTAAAGAGAAATTGACTTAGAGATCGACTGATTCCAGGCTTAGTATCTTCGGTTTCATCTTATAGGCTGACTTGCATCACTCTAATAGGATTCCTTCCTTACTTTAGTCAAGATCTTTAGCAGTCGATCATTCATTTTCTCTCGGGAGACATGGCTTCGATTCAATCATTCTCTCCGGCTTTTGAGATAGTCCTTTGATAGAGCAGCTTGGTTGGAAAGGGCTCGGCCCAAGCAATGCCCAAAGAGTCCCATGCCTTTCTTGGTCGGACCAAGCCAATTGGCGATTTTCGACAAGTCTTTCCTAATTTTTAGAGTAAGAAGCGGAACTATAAGAAAGCTTTCTTTATCTTTATGGATAACCAATAAATTTTCAAATATATTTGGGAAATTATATTTTGCTTCATATATCATTTTTGTTATCACCTTTAATGTTAATTTTCATCCAAAACATTGAAATGAACAATAACAAAAATGTTATATTATACTCCTTATTTATTACCTATATCGTGAATAAAAGGCTCCTTATTTATTACCTATACGTGAATAAAAGGCTCATTTCATCCGAGAAATTATTAAATAGTTATTTATCGTTATTTTATTGGATAAATGAGGTTTTCACAACAGAAATGAATTAAGGGTGCGTTTGGTATGATTACGGTTTTAGAATAGAATTTGGATTTGGTATAGAATGAAAGAAAAGTAGGAGAGAGGAAAATGGTGAGGAGAAAAAGAATATTAATTATACTAATTTTATAATTAATATTCAAAACTAATAAATGGTATTTATTGACAAAAGTTAGAAAGATATATAAAGAATGAAAGATAATTAATGAAATGTGTGGTGTAGAATTTTTGTAAAGTGCAAGTGTGTACTGTTATTCAGAAAGTCACAACATTGGGTGATATGGGTTTTGAAGCATGATTACCAAATTTGATAGAAAATGTTACTACCAAACAACAACATTTGACTATCAATCCATTCTTTTTGTTAGGGCCCGTTTGTTTGGGGTGTTTTGCGCTATGGGTTTGGCTCCAATCCAAAATATTGTTGGTTGGTTCTAGTTTTGGATTTCACAAAACCTTGAGGGCCCACAAAATTGATAGTAGGGGGAGGTGGTGGGTTTTAATACTATTGTTGAACCGGTTATACCGGAATATGTTAGAGAGTTCTTGGCGAGTGTCTACTTGGATGAGAGTATCACTACTCTTACCCAAAGATGCTTATGGTTTCAGCTTGGAGGAGAAAGGTATGAGATGACTATGAGGGAGTTTATTCTGACTATGGGATTATACACTGAGGAGGAATTAAGCTCGAGGGAGTTCGGCATATTTTATGAACAATGTTGGAGGCACCGTCCCGACAACTACAACCCGGCTGACAATGTTGCAAGGATATCAGATGTTACTAGATACAACTCAAGGAGACCACCTTCCTACAACTTGATCAAAAGCCCTATCCGTAGGTTGGTTCACAGACAAATAGCATTGTCAATCAAAGCAAGGTACTCATCTCTGGAAAAAGTCACGGTGGATGACTTGTTTTTGTTGGAAGGGATGGATGGTGGGAAGTTCATTGATGTTCCTTGGTACTTAGCCAAGTTCATGTCTGATGGAGCGAAGGGAGCACAATCAAAGAGCAAGATCCAAGGTGCTCATTTCATTGGTAGGTTGGCTAGAAACCTAGGGTTTATGACACCGGAGAAATTGGCATTGGTGACCATCTCCATCAGTACCACTATGATCGGGGTGAGCAAGCTTATTGAGTATAACATCTGCAAGTCAAATGGTTTGGGTGGTGCAGACTTGATGCCCGAGGGGGCGATTGGTGCCAGTGCAGGTGCAAGCAGTAGCCAGGCTAGTGGTAGCCAGGCTCAGGAAGAGGAGGCTGTGAGAGTTCGTCCGATGATGACTACAATAGATAGGTTTAGGGTGATTGAGGGCCGCATGGGATATATTGAGACCGAGATGACGCAGATTCGGAATGACATGGATGAAATGGCGTCAGGGATCTTCGGTATGAGTGACCAGTTCGAGAGCTTTTACGGTGATTACAGAAGGATGCAGGCCGAGCAAATGCGGTACAACCAATGAAATGCGGACCGCACAAGCGAGATGATGGCTAGCATGCATCTGAATCATGACAGGTGGAACGGTCCCAGGTATGTCTACATCCCCGATGTCCCGAACGTTGGAGTTCAGGGAGGAGTGCGTTTGTGGATTCTCAGCAACACCCAGCCAGCACCTCTAGCACTCCCTTCCATGCCACCGACTTCCAATCCATGGACCATGACCACTTCCAGGGGTGAAATCCCAGTTGTTATTGAACAATCTCATCGGTTACTTCTGAACAATTTCTATGGCTCTCTTTTAAACAATCTACAATTATTAAGTCTGTAATAGTTGAACTATTAGGATTATTATTACTATGCTTATCAATGTACCGGTAGGTACAAATTTTCCTGATGTTTTGTGCAGAAATGTTTGCTGTGAGGCTAGCTACGGCGTAACTAATTAGCTGTGTTATGCCGTAGTTGAGTTACCGAGAGACTGTGAGAGTTGCTTGAGATTAACTACGGCGTAGCTAGAAACTTAAGCTACGCCGTAACGACTACACCGAGAGTTGAGATGGAGTGATTATTTGAGTTACGGCGTAGCACTCTATTTGAGTTACGACGTAACTCCCACACCGAGAGTGAAGGAAGCATGTGACCAACATTACGGCGTAACAGAACATTCCAAGCTACGCCGTAACAACCTTTGATGAATATTGGCTGACCCACATACGAGAGAGAAAGAGAGGAGATATTTTTCTTTCTATGTTATTTTTCATTTCTATTTTTCTTTCTTTATCATTTGCACAAATGGGACTTTGTACAACTTAAGTGGGGGATAGGAAATAGAAATGACTTAAATTTTTACTTGAACTTGTTTGCCCTAGTTTTCTAGTTTATTTTGAAATATTATGCCATTTTTAAAAATTTTGACATGTTTTTATTAACCTAACTAGAATACACCTTAGCCGAGCACATTTTACCCTTAACTTACATGGTGAGGTTTAACCCTTCAGTTTCCCCTTATTTACCCCAAATCCACCAAATATTGAGTGTGCCGATAGTTTGTAGACTTTAGAACTTGGCCTTTACATCATTTCGAGACTATAGACGAGTAGTGTGTCGAGTTTACTTGATGCATTTGGAAGAAACTATCTAAGAAGGCAATATTTTAGGATTATCACCCAAAAAACCTGTATATGTGTGTTTATCGATTAGTCACATTGACATCTCGAACCCCATGCTAAACCCTTTTGTTGCACTCACCTTTAGTGTAAGAAACCCCTAGATACACCCTTTTAAGCCTTTCCTTTCATTTCATACCCCTATATATTTGTTTTGATACACCTATACACCATAGCCTAGCGTGTAGTCTTAGTTTATGATTAGGAAGTCATTATTTGTCCAAGTTCAAGGTCTAAGTAGAGAAATTCGGGAATCACGCGTACATCGAAGACATACTTTTGAAGATCATTTGAAGACCCCCTAAATCACAATATATTGTTCATCTCAAGTGGGGGGATGTATGGTTTCTTGTAGTTATTTCTTCAAAAAAAAAATGTGAATTTTTGTATGTAAATAATTGTAATAAATGGTGCACCCTTGTATAACACTGGGATTATGAGCTTATCAATAAATTAGTATCGAAGAGGCCATTCGGTCACATTAGAAGATATGAGTTGGTAATATTTCTACACCAATATGAAGACCAAGTAACGTGACCATCATGACGTCCACTAATGACACATTTACTTGTTATGATCCAGTTCTTAAATTTTGAAGCTTGGACTTTGGGCGAACGGTAAAATGGTGATGACTTAGTTATAGACTTAGACTATTTGTTTCTTTTTATTTTACACCAACTATGAGCATCCCATGCTTATCCTACCATTTTTGTCGAGAATCATGCTTAGGTGAGGGAATTGAGTAGGCATTGGTATCTTGCCCGACGTTCCGGTCATGTNTCTTAAGCTTGGACTTTGGGCGAACGGTAAAATGGTGATGACTTAGTTGTAGACTTAAACTATTTGTTTCTTTTTATTTTACACCAACTATGAGCATCCCATGCTTATCCTACCATTTTTGTCGAGAATCATGCTTAGGTGAGGGAATTGAGTAGGCATTGGTATCTTGCCCGGCGTTCCGGTCATGTATCGATGTTCTTTGTCGCCTTCACTGTAGTATGTTAGTAACGACACTACACCATAGCCTTATAATGTGTTCACCCAATATTGTCTTCAAAGATTATTTTGACCTTAGCTCTAGTAGTAGAGATTTGTGTAACTACCAAGCCTATGATAGAATACAAACTATGACTGTGATTTGAGTGATCACCCCGAAAATTGACATTTAGATTAGATGAGAGTAAGAGTGTTCGTTCCCTTTTTCGTGAGGAGTTCGGCGTTAAGATATTCTAGCATAGGAAGTTTTTAAATTCATGTTTCCCTTATTTCGGGAGATATCTTTTTGGAAATAATTCTAATAAGGTCTATTTGAGGGCAAGTAGAGTTTAAGTGCGGGGATATTTGATAAAATCAAATAATCTGATTTTTGAAGTATCAATTTCCCCTATTTATTGATCATTTTAGCCTAATATTGTTATTAGTATTGTCTTATTCCTTCGTGTTCCGTTTCAGGACCAGTAATAGAGTATGAAGCAACATTTGGACGAAGTTGGAATCATTACGGACAAAAACTAGACAAAAGGCTCCTACAACATGAAGAATACGACGTAACTACGTGATAATGTTACGCCGTAGGTAAATTATTACAATGAATTATCTATATATTCAAGACTACGCTGTAACTAAGTGATGATGTTACGGCGTAATATCGACACCGTGGCAACTTAATGCAATTAATGAAGACTACGACGTAGCACTTCAAGTCAACTACGATGTAGCATAGGTTACGGTATTACACATAGCTCAACTATGCCATAACTATCTCTACGAATAAGATCATATGAAGATGACACTAGCTACGGCGTAACTACTAATAACGTTACGCCGTAGCTCTTTCCTGCCTATAAATAGAGGACGAATTTTCACGTTGAAGAGCATCTCCCTTTTCCCAAACCTTTCTAGGATTTGGGGAGAGCAACCACAGAGGAAGAAGCTAGGTTTAGAAGTTTGAGGATGGAAGTTCTCGTCTACTACAATCATTTGTATTCGAGTTTGGATTCTCTTATGCTTTTCCAAAAATCATTTGATGAATTCATTTTATTAATTCAATTTTTGTTGAGTTATTTGTTCTCTTTTATTTCTTCATATAGATATCTTCTTTGTCCATTCATTTACACTAGTTTCGGTAGTATTATAAGCTTGTTTGTATCTATTATGCTAGATTAAATTGAGCTAAACCCTCAATTTATCTAGTAGGCTAGGAGAATTGACCATAGGACCCTAGTCTGGTAGATTGCGAGGATATGGTTGGGATGACAACTAACCACGGACCTTGTGTGCGAATTGACCATAGGATCACCTTACAAGTGGAGGTACTTAAGAAGTTGGAGAGATCTAAGATCCGAGAGGCCGGATCTCTACCGAATGTGATCTATTAGATTTGGCGCGTAATGACTCAACCGAGTATCCAATCTCCGCTTACTAGCAAGGGGTAGTGCCTTTGGTTCCGGAGATGATATTAGGGAAGATAGGCTAAGATGACTTTACCCTATGATTCTTAGTGATATTTATGCCACTGTACGTAGTTTCATAAACCTGAACATTGACTTGATAAACTTGGTTAAGACTTTATCTTTTCACTTTCTAACTCTTTCCTGAATCTGTAGGTTTAATAACTACAAACCAACATTTTATATCAAATTCATTATCTTATCTCAATCATTATAATATAACATAATTTGATTTCTTTCACAACAGCTCTTAGGGAAGACACTCGGATTTACCTAGGCTTGCTACATTTGATCGGGTTCTCTACCCGTTAGTATTTGTTTATCCTTGTATATGTTAGTTTATAAATTTAAAGCAGGATGAAAATACGCATCAAGTACGTTGTTATGATATATGGTCACTGTTGTTATGATATATGGTCACTAAAAAAATTAATAATAATAATAAGTTCTTATTGACACAAAAAAGCGTCATTACAAATTGAAAAAGATGTCATTTCGTACAATAAAAAGTGTAGTTAAAAGTGAAGTAAATAAAAATATAATTATAATAAAACCTAAAAAGTGTAAGGATAATTTCTTTTTTCCTTTTATAACACATACATTTCACAAAAAGTGTTATTAAATCTCAAAATTTTAACTTTTTGCCCACATTTTTTAAAAGGGTCATTAAAATTAGATTTAGTCACACTTTTTTGTGTCATTAAAAACACAGTTACAAAATGTCAATTTTCTTGTAGTGAGTGTTTTAATGGTCTCTATAAATATCTTTTCAAGTTTTTGACGAATGTCTAGACATTGTCAAAATGTGTGCAAATTAACTTTCATAAGTTGTACGAAGTATTAGAGTAAGGCAATTTCTTTTGTTTGTAACTTTGAAAATGAGTAAAGCTGAATGAGAAAATCACTCTTTTGTTTCAAGAAATATTTCAATATTTCATTACTCAATTTGTGGTGTTTGAATATACTTTTCAGTTTTCAGTGACTACCAATTGACAAGTAGACAAATAGTAACATGAATCTTAAAATAATATTTGCCTTTAAAGCGATGTGTAAATGGAGGAATTGCAAAAATTGATTGGTTAACTTTTTTAATCTTTTCCATTTTTGCTTTCCTTTATGGGTTTATGGCATTTGATAATACACAAATGACATGGTATAGTCATCGTGGTTATGTTTTGTAAAGTAAAATTTTTCCCGAGATTATTCTAATATATTGTAATATATCTAATGCGTCGCTTTTTTAATTACGTCTTGAATGCTGATCAATTATAACTTATAAAAGTTTGGAGTAATTAAGGCTGGCCACAGTAAGAAGGTCGATCGACTCGGTCGAAGTCGGTAGTCCTTGTTGTGGTGATTCGGTCACGGGACGACAAAAAACCCAAATGGGTCGTGGTCACGATCGACGGTCGCCAAACTTTTGTGTGTATATTTTTTTTTTTTTCTTTTTTTTAAATGTTTAGAATAGAAGTTGAATCTGTGTGTATTTAGTGTGTGTGTTTGGATTGAGTTGCGAGAGATGACTGTATATATATATATATATATTATATATATAACTTATAATATATATAAATTTAGTATATATATATAATATATTATATATATATATATATAATATATATACTATATATATTAACTGAGTTAGATCAAATAAGAAGATTACTTTAAAATAAGAATGAATAAGAAGAACTATAACCGTCAACCCGAGAAGCACCGACCTAAATTAGATGCATCCTATAATCTTATATGCATTATAACCACAATAGTGTGTTTTCTAGCTTTTAATCAGATGCATATACATATATTATATGCATCTCATGATTTCTCTTTGTTTTTGTTCCTCTGCACGTCCCAAAATCATGAAAATCAATTTGCACCATCTACACATCAAATTAACTTTCAAAACTCAAGATGTTGCATCTATATAAATAGAATGCATCTAAATGCAAGTTGTTGCATCTCAAATGGGTGGTTTTGGTCACTTCTCACCATTCTTATTTTAATTTACTTCTCACTGATCCCTACTATATATATATATATAATATATATATATACTAATATATATATATATATATATATATATATATAATATATAATATATATATATATAATATATATAAAATAATTGGTAGTGTTTGGGCTTGTGAGGTCATCGTGACGTTTAATTAACTTTTTTTTTTTTTTTTTTTTTTTTTTTGTCTTGTAATTTTTTTAAGATATTATTTGTAAAAATGTTAAAAAAATTGAACTTGGTCGCCCTTACTGGGGCAACCAATCGCCTGCAGGTCGCTTGAGAGAGAAAGCTGACGTGGCAGGGAAAAATGGGGGATTTGGTCGCCTTACTGTGGCCAGCCTAAGAATTGTAAATTCCTGATACCAATAACGTGAAATGCATACAAGTCAAAAACGAAATAGATACGAAGAATTAGACATCAACCACATTCAAGAGTCATACATTTAGATAATGCGGATTGTATATTAACTCTCGGGTTCAGGTGTGACTGTCTACATCTTACCTATCACATACCCCTAAGTCGAGATTGAATGTTGTTGTTGTTGTTGTTTTAATCTTTACTAGTTTACTTGAACGACAACTCTCGGCTCCTTCATTCATTTTTATAAAGTCGCAACATTTGACTTCATATATACAAGCGATAATTCACATCGAAATGATGGCAACATTTGGCTTCATATATACTCGGCTCCTTGTCTTACTATACACGCTTTGGCCCCAATGCACAAGAATTATCAACGATCGATACCATGCAACAATGCATGAGTCCAGGGTTGTACAAAGATGATTGACCCGTAGAAGCACAAAATCGTCTGTAGGGTGTGTGTAGGGTGTTAGATACGAAATGAACAATATTGTTGCCATGGTGCGTAGGGTGATAGATTATTGGTTCCTAGTCTAATTACGACACCTTTAAGAGGAAAGTAGAAGAGAACTAGTTGATCATGGTTTAAGATACTAAATTTACGTGACGATTAATGATACATATTTGGAACTTTCCCAAGTTGAACTATCTTTTAATTCTCTTGTGATATTCCATTTCTCTGAAAATATATACCAAGGTTTTCAAGATCGGGATTCTACCCAGGATCGTTTTCATCTTTGCAAGATCGTGATCGTAAGATCGGATCGGGATTTTAAGATCCTACTATAATGTCATTTTCTTAATAGGTTTTGTAATATTATACAAATTTATTATATATCATAAACACACAATTATATGAATGTTTCATCAAAATGTTGTTCTAAATTATGATTATGAAATGTTCAATAAGATTAACATGTTGTTTTTTAAATTCCACAAAAAAATAATTCAGAAATTTCCAGTTTTTTAGTTTGTTATCCGAGAAAAGTAGGATCGGATCGGATTAGATCTTAAGATCCTATGGTCAAGATCGGGATCCTATAAGATCTTAAGCTTTCAAAGATCATATGTAAGATCCGGATCGTTTTTGCTTTGCAGTATCGTAAAATCGTAAGATCCTAAGATCAGGATCGGGATCCTGACAACCATGATATATACTGTTAAGATCATCATGTATAAACTTTTCATAAGAGATTATGGGTATTTTTGGCAAAAATAGCGGCATTAAAAAGCAGTAGTGGAAAGCAGTAGCAGTAAGCTGTAACAGAAACTAATAGCTGTTTTTTTTTATAGTCATAATTTGTAAGTGAAACGCTAGTTGCTCCTAAATGCTACTTGAAGTAGCATTTTGATTTTAAATGTTTAGAAAAAACAAGAGCGCTAGTTGCTTATTTTCAAACAAGCATTTTATGAAACACTCTGACCGTTACTACTAGAGTACTAGTAGTTCTTTAAAAATGTTTGCTACCAAATAACCCATGTCTTTCTAATATTGTTGGACATCCGATAGATATTCGAATTTTGAAGGAATGAGAGATTCTTGTTTCTTAGATTTATATTGAGGAAAGCCCATCACCTAAACTACAGAATGCAAAGCCCACATAGTTATGGGCTATTCAAGGCCAATTTTCAACTAAAAGGTCCATAAATTTCATCATTTTCCAGAGTCGAGGCGACTAAGATATAAACATAAACATAACCATTTTATTAAAGTGTTTCTTTTAGAAATAAAAAAACGTTGGGACACTAAAGGTTAACTCTATCATGTTTGCACATAATATTTGAATTTATGAATCATAGTACAGTTTACTCATATTATTTTTTCGGAAAGAATAGAAGAAAACATATTGGTGTTAAAACTCGCTATATGTGATTTAACATTAATATTAATTTGTATGTTCAAACAATAATCATGTTGTAGTAAAATGAGTAAGGTATTTGCATAAAACTCCAAAAATTTCACATTTTTCAACTAGAAATAACACATCTAATGTTTTCAACCACGTGCCACATATATTATTTAGATATCTAAAGTTAGTATAATAATATATTAGTGAAAATCGGACAAAGTTAAAAGAACTAATTGATATTACATGTGATTTAACAACAATATGTAAATGCCAAACCATAAATTACATGTGAAGTAACTGCTCTAATTTTGAAGCGAAAATTTATATGTTATATATGGTTGGAAAATTGATGTTTAACTTTCAGTAAAAAAAAAGGACGAAAATTGTAAAATTTTGTATTAAGAGTCATGTTCGTTTCACTAAACATGTTAGATCTTTAAAGTTTTAAATTAATGTTAAACCTCATGTGATTTACGATACAAGTTTCAATCCTAAAAAATCAAACGAAAACACATAAAAAATGGCAAAATTACATCAAAGTGCTCCTCTATAAATAGATATTTATATACTTGTCGTGTTAGTGTAATTTGATCCGCCAAATGATTAACCATTCTTAAGATATTTTTCATTAAGATAAAAAAGCTTTTTATTTTATAATAAAGTTAGTGGCTTTGATTAATCTTTTGATCTCCAACTTCTTTATAACAAGATAACTGTTGATGCAAAAGTGTTTATTTTGTAGCTGATGAGGTGTAAAATTGTATGGTTTTTAGGGGTCATTTAGCCTTAATTTAACACACTTTGTATCATTTATTGCCCCAAATTCTATATTTTTTTTCAAGTAGAGGGTTTTCTTTGGTAAATATATTACTCCAAAAAACAATTAAGTACAACGAATGTGGATAAATCTCACATCTCAGCCCAAAACTAGGCGAAAACAAACGCACCAAGTGTGCTTCAAGCATAAACTATCATACGAATGACATGCCACATTTATCAGACCTACTACAAATGCTATCTAAGCTGACCACGAAAACTAATGTCAAAGGCATTAGCAAACTGCAGTTGAGCATCAGTCAAACCAGGATTATAAAAGTCATCCTCATCGTACGGGTCTTCATCATAAGTTTCCTTCCATTGATTATACAAGCTTCTATCCCCCCTCCATTTCCAGTTTTAGAAGCTTTATTAACATTAGAGCTCGTAAAAGATATTAAACTGGCAGTTTCATTGTATATGTACCTCGAACACTTCACTATCAATGTCCTCATTAACCAAATCATTAACCTTTTCAGAAGCCACATTAGAAGAACTAGGAACAAAAGTTGAATCAACCCAAGAGTTTTAGGTGTTTGGGAATGCTTTTGTTGGAAACATGTGAAACCCAGATTCATATGGACGAAGAACGGAAGAAAAAGGCAAGTTTCAGTTTTGTGACCAGCATCCGTGATGCCGTCGGGTCAGTTTGTGGAGACGGCCTTTATGACGTCGTTACGACCCTTGTGACGCCGTCACACCACATAACCTGACGCCATCACACAATACTGCAATAGCGGTGGAGAAATAAACCCTAACTCGATGGACGACATGACAACGTCACAACTAAAGGTTGTCGCCGTCATAACCTAGTTTTCTACATATACTTCGCACTGTTTTCATATTTTCGGGTGGAATTATTGGGAGATAAACCGTAGACAATTTTCAACACTTTTCGAGAGCTTCTAGCCTCAATTTATCATATGTATTGAAGAGATAAGTTCTTTATTTAATCAATCAAGTATACTTATCATTAATTGTTTGATTATGCCTTGTTCTTGTTTCTCCATTGCTATGCTAGGACTAGATTTACTTAGGGTTTGCATGAAACCTGTTAGTTTATAATTCTTACTTCCTATCTATTCCTTATTTGGTTGTGTGTTTGTCATTCCAAAAATTAAGTACGAAACCTGATTAATATCCATCCTCTACTTAATTGATTTTAATAGATTGTCTATGATACGTGATTAACATCCATCCCTCTAGATAATCACCGAGAACAAAGGCTAGATACCTGGATAACTTGTGCCTTTAGTTGCCACGTCCCTCTAGTTAGTAGTATAGTAACTAGCTATAACGCCCCTATTTAATGGTCGTCCCTCTAACTTAAGCTACAAAACCTGGCCATTACATGCTATTAGTTAGAACCGCTACGTAGGAATCATAGGCATTTGATCATTCGAGGAAGTGACAATAGATAGGTAGAATTGGATAGGTAACAAGAAGTAAATACGCCTTTACCTCTCACCGATTCACACCATATTTACTTTACTTGTCATTTTACTTTTCTTGCGATTAGGATTAATATTAGTTTAAAACAAACTCTCAAAACCACGTATATTTACTTGCATTTATAAAATACATAAAATACCAAAAAGAATCTTTCCTTGCCTATAGATCAATCGTCATACATTTCGAGCCTACCTTACTATTCTCCTAGAGAACGATCAATCCCCTATAATTACCTATACTACACTGCAACGGTTTGGTACACTACCTAAGGGGTTGTAAAACTTAGACGTTGCAACTGTCGCATCAAATTTGGCATCGTTTCTAGGGAATAGTCTAGGTTTCGTCTTCTATTTTGTTTGGTCTAGCTCACTAGATTCTTATCAAGTGAGAGTTTTCTTTATTTTCGTAGCTTTCTTTTGTTTATATTTATCTTTGTGTTTTTGTTTGTAATTTGTTTTCATTCGCCATCATAGAGAATGCAATCCACCACCCATTCCACAAAATTCACGACCCATACCGCCTAGGGCCAACACTTTAGCTGAGTATTTCCGACAAGCCAGGATGGCCACCGAAACACCATTGAGCAGCCTGAAGCAACCAATGTTTCTTACTTGCGATCCGACACCATCCGGTTAATGGAAAATGGATGTGCATTCCACGAACTTCGGTCCTAAGACCTAAACCAACACCTTAAGGATTTCCTCAAAGTAGTTAATTCCATAGACCTTAATGGCGCCTCTAGAGAGATGGCGCGCTTTTGTCTATTCCAATTCTCTCTTTGCGATCAAGCTAGCAATTGGCTTGAACGTCTACCCGGGGGATCCATTCCTACTTGGGATGATCTCACAACTCGTTTCCTCGCTCAGTTTTTACCACCGGGAAGAACTACAAAACTCCAAAATGACTTCTTGATGTTCCAAAAACATCATGATGAATCTCTACGAGAGATGATCCTTATGATGATGATGATGATGAAGTCCACGAAGAGCTTTCTTCTAGTCAAATTGTCTTTTGTGATTCCTAAGACATAAGGATTCCTAAGAACTCTAGACGTTAGGTTATGTTTTGGTTTTGTGTCTAATGTAATCTAATGAGTAATTGTTTGTTTTCTTGTTTTAAAGGATATGAAGTTTCTTGTTATGTTAGCTTTACCGCTTATGTTTGCTTTATCGTTTATGTAACGTGTTGAGATATGAGACTTACCCATATCCTTTGTACTTAAACGATTTTTTGGAATAATACATTTACCTGGGAAACCCTTTACCCAATAAATAAATAAACCGGCGACAAGACGCATCAGGGGTCTTCTCAAACGACTTCATGCTCGAGTGCAACAGTGTCGTGTTCTTCCTCTGACGGCATCATAATTATAATTTCGAGGTGTTGTGTCCTTGTAACAGCGTCTGGCATCTTGTGCAAAATACCCAAGTCTTTGAAATGGTCGTCTCTTTATATCATACCAAGTCCAAAGGGCGTCACCTTATACAAGGTAGATGACGCCTAGGGTCGCGTCAGGAAGTGCAAAGTCTTCATTTCTTCCGTCTTTCGGCGGATTTCGAGCATAGCTTCACTTTTAGGTCGAGAATAATCAACAACCTGCATTTATCGATATTTGGGCAAGTAAATTAGGAAAAGAAGTGAAAACCCTCATAAAAACAGTTATAAAATTCCTCGAAAGTTAGTGCATTTTAGGCCTCATCAATTATTAAGAGTTTTTCTTTTTTGGGTTTTATTCCTTTGAGGTGTGCATCGTGGTTTATTTAAATTTGCTTCCGCGTCTTGCATCAGCGGTAATAAATAAATCATGTTTTATACTGGCAACTATTTGACCTAGTAGTATATGTAAGTGTACACATGGACATGCTATTTTTGGACCCTAACAAACACAAAGCAACACGTTTATTGGTCATGCATACTATCGGAAATTCGGGATAATCGTAACATTCAATTAGCAAATAGATAAACCGGGATTAGAACATCTCAAAAGATTGCAGCTTACAATTTGTTTAACGAAATGATAATACTTTTAGAACAACTAAAAACTATTTCTGTGTTAATATAAATAACAGTTTGAACCAAGATTTTGTTAATGCTATTTAAAAATCTATCTATCTATCGTCACGCGTACCAACTAGTTTTTCTCCACTAACATAAAATCTCTTAGATCTTGCCCCTACGTACGTTTCATATTATAAATTAAAGTAGGTGAGTGTTGAAAATAAAGCCCTAAAACCAACAAAAGAGTACCCATCAGTCCAACAATATCAACTCAAGGCGCTAATTGCTGTTGTTTCTCTACCGACTCATTTAAAGCATATGTTACAGTGGTAAAGAGAAGATATAAAATGAGTTTTTTCGACCAAAGAAGTTTGCATGATAGAACTGAATATATATACGTATACATGTTTCTAACTAGCTATATTTGATGCAGTACTCAATTATGTATATTAACTTACTCCGTGCAATATACTAATCACTCGACGCAACTTTATCATACCAAAGAATGATTTGTGATAAAAACCTCAAAATTATCAAGTTAATATATTCCTAAATATTTTGACCCAATTTTAACGTTAGCTTCTCCAGTCTCCACTAACATTATCACCTAATTGTTAAGCTTGACAACCTGATGATTAATAACTTTCTACACGACTCTTAAACTTTCTCTTTGTGCGAGCAATGTCTATAATTCTATAAAGAGCTAATGTTGACGCTAAACCGAAGACAGATTGAGAAAGCATATATCCTCTGCGTTCTGATCAGCTTTAGCTAGATCAAATCGTATCTATTGCTTGAGATCTTTACGAGCTAGAATGCAATGTATTCAATTGATGGTGATTTTCCCACCTTCTGCGTTGTGATCGAGCTTACTTGTGAGCCTTCTTGCTTGCAAGCCCTCATTCCCAAGATGCCGTTCTCTTTTAGAAGTATCCTCAGAATCGCATATCTATCTCTCTCGCTAGTGGAGAGCAAACGGATTAAACCTGTCGTTGAACTTCACTTGAGAAACAGGAGGGGCTGATCCAAGTCAATGCCAACAAGTGGTTCCATAGCTCCCCCAACCACATTAGCATAGGAACCTAATGGTGGCCTTCTATGTTGGGTTCTAGCCGATGCTGCAACTCATTATGAAGGCAAACCAAAAGTGATGATAATGATTACGAGCTAGGTTATATGTATAATCTTGCTTGACTTTTCATCTTTTCGCGGATGAAGAAAAAATTAATCATAAATTGTGTAACACACCAAATGAACCCTTGAAAGTGTGGTTAGTGATTTTATGGCAATAAAACATCAGTTTTGAGGCCCTAAAACAAAAATAATTAGTTTAATTTCTATATTTATACACACAGGCACATATAGTTACACAAGACCTAAAATATATTCAGATGACTTGAAAATCCAGGGCTAAAGCAATTAGCAACTTTTTCCTTTAGCCATTCATGCAAACTACTGTAACTATTTTTGGAATGATTCTTTTCTAGTAGTAATAGATTTTAAGTACGGTAGCTTTAAAACCGTGTCCGTACCTAAAATTTTATTACAATATCATTTTTTGAGCATCTTATATTTCACAAATTTGATTGCACGCGACATTTTTTAACATTCGTATATCCATTACTTCTATCATATTAGCACAACTTGATCTGGCACGGAAATTTGATTTTTATTTATTGGATCTCCAATAGATTACATAAAACATCTTTTACTACTAGTAATTGATTTGAGTGGCTTAGCAACAAACATGCATAACACTCTTTCATTTTCTTGTAATTTTGGTTGCTAACTCCTTGCTCAGCCATATATAATACAACCTGTTGTTCGAAAAAAAATCAAAAAATGTAATCCGAAACTATATGCTAATTAAACTAGCTAGAAATTGTCTTATAAATGCCACCCATATTGTCGAAATATGTAAATTAGGAAATAATCTTAGGGTTACACGTGTTAAACATAAAACATGCTAGACATTTTAATTAGCCCTTCAATGCTTTTAATGAGTCTTTCAATTGCACATCTGTGTAGTGAATGTTTCGTTAGCTTAATTAGTTGAATCGTTTGGTCTGTAATCTTTTTCAAATTTTTGTATGTTTCTCAATGATAACTTTAAATTTTTGTCGACGAGGCATTTTAATTAGTATATATTTCCTTTTTCTTTAAACAAAGGTGATAAGCTGTAACCCAATTTACTTGAATGATTGATCGCGTCTCTATCAATCAGAGAAAAACACATACTAAATTGAACAAATCTGTAAACATAAGTCCACTTTTGTGGATTTTTGTCACCTATAAATTGATTTGCAGTCGTTGCATGTTACATGCATAGCGTTTGTCGGCATAAATACAAGATTATATGTTTCTAAAAAAAGCAAGTTATAAAACTAATTTAATTTGTTCATATTGTTAGGGTGATTTAAAGTTATTTTGTCTATGCAATTGTTAAGATTTAACAATAAGTCGTGATGTTTAATGAGTGAAGAATGTAGCAAAATTGACATCGCATATGTAAGTTACTTCAGTTTTTGTAACTAAATATAAATACATGATTCGATGTTTGAATCTGTTTATTCTTACACTGCTCTATGAAGTTTACAGCTCTTATTTACTGTAACATCCCACCTACATTGTCCGTTTTGCCCTGACGGCTCACGGCCCTGATGGCTCATGGCCCTGATGGCTCACGGCTTTGCTTTTGTGGCCCTCGTGTGAGACTTCCCGGTAGGTCACCCAGGCCAGTGCTACTCTCACACGAGCACGCTGAACTGCGTAGTTCTTGAGAACCCTACTCGCAGTAGACCACAAAACGCGTTGTGTCTGATAAGGCGGATGTTATTCTTATATACCCAGCATCTCTCCAAGCCTCTGTCGATGTGGAATTTGCCTAGGGTGTTACAAACACCCCCCCCCCTTAGGGACTCATCGTCCTCGATGAGGTTTGCCCCGCCATCCTGAACGGCTCTGAAGTGGCTCTGATACCACTTGTAACATCCCACATACTGATACACAATATTGTCCGCAAAGCCGTGAGCCATCAGGGCCGTGAGCCGTCAGGGCAAAGCGGACAATATTGTGTATCAGTAGGTGGGATGTTACATTTACCGTCTCAAATAATGTAAATCAGTAAAAACTAAGAAGTGTTATTCATTAAACTAGAAAACCTAGCCGGTTGATATTTTACATTTCCCTAGGTCGTAAAGGAATTCTTTCGCGATAGGTCAACCATGTATCATAAATTGTACCTCATGTATATAAGAAATTAACATCTCAACAGTACTCTATTTGGAAACACATCATTCATACGAGCACCAAAAATCAAATCAGTCATATATAGTCATTTCACAAACTCTTATATGACCTAACCCTCGCAAAGGTACGATCTACAAAGCGATCCTAACTCTTCTCACAACCCTAAAACTACGATTACTTACTCTCACGCCGGAGGATAATCGGGGGAAACAATCCCTCGATAAGCCTAACGGTGTTTGTTTCTTTCTTAGTGTGCAGGTCTCAAGCAATATCAAGCAATTGATACGAAGGAAGGAACCCAAACAAGGAACGCCCAACTTTTGTATCAACAATAATGATTGCGAGCTAGGTTATATGAATAATCTTGCTTGACTTTTCACCTTTTCGCGGATGAAGAAAAAATTAATCATAAATTGTGTAACACACCAAATGAAGCCCTTGAAAGTGTGGTTAGTGATTTTATGGCAATAAAACATCAGTTTTGAGGCCCCTAAAAAAAATTAGTTTAATTTCTATATTTATATACACAGGCACATATAGTTACACAAGACCTAAAATATATTCAGATGACTTGAAAATCCAGGGCTAAAACAATTAGCAACTTTTTCCTTTAGAGTATGGGGAGTCATAACACCATATCCCATGTTAACACCACTTTTTGTCTGCCACGTCAGCGCCACATCATCTCAACACCAATTAACATAACACCAAAAAACACCAGGAAATCATAACACCAAATAACACCACTTTTTACAAATTTACAAATTCCACCCTCAACAATTTTATTTATTAAAAAGCAAACATTTTATTAATAAAAGTAGAACATTACAATAGAAAATAAAAACATTACAATTAAAAAAAAATACATAATAGAAATTACGAAATGAAACATACGAAAATACATAATAAACTAGGCGTTATCATTTATCATATGTGATATATCATATATGATATGTCATATCATATATGATATATCATTTTGATATTGTATATCATATATGATATGTAATATCATATATGATATATCATATGTGATTTTTTCGGCCACGAAAAAAAACGTGAAAAAAACGAATTTTTTTTTTTTGTCGAAAGTATATCACAATGCATATCTATAGAAAGATAATTAAATGCCCGTCGTAACGGTATATTTTTTTTCGCTTAACGATTAACGGTTTGAAAGATATTAATATTTGAAAAAAAAGGATGAAAGTGGGTTTTTTAAATTGTTGGGATTAATCTCATCCATTAGATCAAATAAAGATGGAGGGAAGATGTATGGTGGAGATTAGTCCCTTGGTATGTAAAAAAAGTTTAGTCCTCAAATGATCTTATATCAATATAAAAATAATAAGAATAATATTCTAATTAAATAGTCTGGCCTATCTAAAACTATTTAATTTGATTTGGTCATATTGATATGTAACCAAATCTTCCAAAATATCTTTTACTTTTCATACAGTAGATGTCTTATGAGTTTGAAACCAGATATTATTAATTTATTGATTAGTAAATCAATAATTTAAAGAACGTGGCTTTGTGAAAGAAATGAGTTAAAGAAATTAATGGCTAATACCATAGGTCCATGGCTTACATGATGCATGACATCAAGACATCAAGTGAGTGTATTTTTTTCTATCTATATTTGTTTTCTCCCTCCAATAATTAACAAAAATATTTCATAAACAGTGCATTGATGTATAAAAAAAACTAGCTTTACACCTCGCGCACGTATATAATTTTGACATAAGTCTAACTTAGCGAATATTTGTGTATTTTTATGCCCGCACTAAAAACAAAGAGCAAACGACTTGCATTATTAGAGATTTACATACAAAGTAACCTTTAAATATTAGCTAAAGAATTTTGTTTTTGTTGCATTTATTAAGCACGCAGTTGTAATAAATAATTCCAAACAGCCCCCAATAAGTAGTTTCAGTAAACAATACAATAAGTAGATATAAGTCATATAACCACTTAAATAAGCTATCTCTCCGAATGTGAAATGCTTTCTCAAAAGGTTAATTACATGTTTAAACACCCCCTTATAAGTCATAACACCATATCCCATGTTAACACCACTTTTTGTCTGCCACGTCAGCGCCACATCATCTCAACACCAATTAACATAACACCAAAAAACACCAGGAAATCATAACACCAAATAACACCACTTTTTACAAATTTACAAATTCCACCCTCAACAATTTCATTTATTAAAAAGCAAACATTTTATTAATAAAAGTAGAACATTACAATAGAAAATAAAAACATTACAATTAAAAAAAAAATATATATATACATAATAGAAATTACGAAATAAACATACGAAAATACATAATAAACTAGGCGTTATCATTTGGATTGTTTGGATATTTATCTTTGATTCTTTGTTTCTCTTGTTTGATGAAATACGCCTCATCCGGATCGACTTCACTCATTTTCATCCCAAGAAATCTAAATTCCTCCAAACGCGTAGCCGTCTCGTCTTTCATCCTAGCCGCATCGTACGCCATAGCGGCCGCTTCACGTCTAAGACGAAGCTCGGTAGCCATAGATTCCAAGTTGCTTGACGCACTTCCACCGGTGCTAGTCGATGTATCAGACTTTTGTTTTTTAGACGACCTTTGTTTCCCGGGAGGACGTGGACGTGCATCATCACCAAATAGCTCTTGGTTGGTTTGACCGGGAACGTCTCCGGTTAAGTCAATCTGTGTCGGGGCGTCCCATTTTGGACACTTCTTTAAAACGCACCACGCGTCCTCTTGACTAAACGCCGCACCTTTATGCTCGTCACGATACATTTGTCTAGCGTTCCTCATATCATCCACTTCATTTTCACCACTCTTTCTCGTGCGTACGGCACGTTTGTAACACGCTAGAAACTTTTGGCAATTTGCATTCAACGTATGCCACTTGCTTGATATCATATCTCAATCTTTGCTACGAACTTGAAAATTTGCTTGTTGAACTCGGCAAACTTATACCAAAAGTGAGGGGCCTTTTGTGCGAAACTCCAACATGCTATCCATCGGGACACGGCCACTCCAACACACGGCAAGTAAGACTTCCTCTTCGGAGTCCAACGTAACGTTGTCCTCGCTCAACGTCGGGATTTTTCTAAATCACTCATCTTCGTCGACTAGTTTGTCTCTTGCCTTTTTTGCAACGGCGTTTACCTCCACGTTGGTTTTCCGTGGAGACAGCTTCGGTTCCACTTCGGACCACAGCCGCTTGTGAGGATTGTGTTGTGGTGTTGGGGGTGTGGATTTGCTCTGCGTTTATTTTGTTGCCACATAAATCATCTAATTGTTTGTTGTTCGAGAGTCAGTTTAGCGAATGGGTTAGGATCGTAGAAGACCCGACGTTCGGGTTGGCATTAGCATTTACAAGGCCCATCAAATTTAAAAACTGAATCGTCTCGTCCTCCCGCCATGAGTGATTTGATGAGAATATGAGTGATGAGTGTATGAGTTTTTTTTTTTTTTTTTTTTTTTTTTTTTTTTTTTTTTTGCTTGTGAATATGTGAGTCTAAAGCTGGGCTTGTGTGTTAATTTATAGGGTCCAAACAATTTTTTTTTTATTGAATCTTATACCGTTGAAATAAAACGGTAACATAGCTGTTTTTTTTTTTTTTTTTTTTTTTTTTTTTTTTTTGGTTGCAAAAACTAGCCGTTGAACAATTTAAAGTGTGCCAGGGGTTACTCTGTTTAAATTGGTATCTCATTTCCAACGTTGTAACCCCGTTGTGGTTAACGTCCCAACCAACGCGACACAATAGAAATCATGTTAACGCCAGCAAACGCCATGAAACATGCACATGACCAATAACTGCCGATTAGCGTTATGACCCCTCCCCTCTTTAGACATTTGGTATTTCATGTCCAATTATTAAGTCAAGTTGAAGGCTTGGCTTGCTTTTGATCTTAGAAGCTGCTAATTCTGCAATGTTGTCAAAAGTAAAATGCATCATAAACTGAATAAAGAAGCAATAATAAATATGTCTAGTCCCCGAAATCGTTTAAAGACAAATAGCTTACATGAGTCGCTGTTTAAGATGCTTATTTTTTAAGTGCTATTGGCCCAAAGTGTAGATTAGAGCTTTAACCAAACACTTACATAAGTAGTTAAATGAATACGATAAGCAAATCCAAACACCTTTTAGACCCCAATAAAGTTTCAGTTTAAAGATCTTGTTCACAATTCATTGGCATGCTTCAAGGATTGTGTCCGTATAATGAAGATTGATGAAAAAATGTGTTGTGTTTTTTTTCACATTTGGCCAGTCGAAAGAAACATTTTTGATCCTTAACCTTTTTGAATCACCCCCGTTTCTCGAAGTTATTTCTTTTTATGTTTACCATTATTTTTGTATTGATTTTTCAAAAATCCATGGTTGAAATGTGTTTGACAAAGTGGGATTTTCAATTTTTGACTTTTATTAGGCAATTTATGAGTCTCGATTTTGCAATTAAGCCCTTCATTGAAATGAATAGAGAATCGATTTTCTTATATCGATCTTTTTCTTATTATATAAAAAAATGTATGGTGATGAGGGCGATATCTAGTGGGTCATCCTGTGTGATGTTTAAATATACCTAAAAATAAATTGATAAACTAATCACTAAATTAAGTTAATAAAAAGTTTACTATAATATAGAATTAATAATAATTAATAAAATTATACTAATTGATATAATAGTTTGCCTGCTGTCTATGAAAATGATACTTAATATTAAACTCCATGCACATGGATATTCCAAAATCCATTTTCATTCACTTGTTGTTCATTAAAATATCAACCCCCTAGTTTATAAATCATTGTGATCGTGTCATTCTCATATTTAGCAATTATGAGCATAACATTGTTTACGAGAATACTAGTACTATTTAAGTTATTCTATATTTCCTACAAAACGGATCTTGTTATAATACCAAACGTACAATACTGTAATTCTATTGCGCATATGTACATTGGTATATAAGTGTGATCTACTATATAATCGATGAACATTAGTAAAATTATGTGAAGGGTACGGTTAAGACTTGAATGAAGTTACATAATATCTATGTACAATAACAATAAATAGTACAATAACTAACTATAGGATAGCTCGACAGGGTCCAACAATGGTAAAAGGCAAAACTCATCGGAAAAAGAAACTTAGAATCCGATATCCCTGTCACCAAAGCTTAACGTAGACTCCTTGAATCATCAATGTTATCTATGTTGTTGTTTAAGCGACTTAAAAAGTTGACACCTCCTTCTTCTCAAAACAATGTTGACGACGATGAAGATGATGAGGAAGGCAAATAGGTCGGTGGTGTATTTGGTTGTGCCCAGTGGTGGTGAAAAGTGGCGATTGTTGTTATGATGAGATTGAATTGTGGACTACTATATGTTTGAAAATGTTGGAGAAGCAGGGCACAAGCTGCTGATTATAGATGTTATTATTAGTGGTTGGCTTGGATCAAAGGAAAGTGTGTAAGGGTTTGATCCATTAAAGGTGTAGAGATGAAATTGAACAACTAATGTGTCGTCATGTCCTCAGTTCACTTATGCTCCATTTTGCTATTTTCTTCATCAACCTTGTTCTCTATTCTTGCAAAAAACACTCTACATAGCACCCAATCTCTGTAATCGTATATGAGTAAGTCCATCATTATAAACATATTAAACTGTATGAAATATTGATGAATACTTTTTTGTTACAATGTATATACTAAGAAGACCAACTAACTTAATGCAAAACTATGATCAAAAGAGATTTGTTGATAACAAAGTTGATTTCAATTTAAATATTTTATTGCATTTTTTTCAAAGTAATCATCATGTTTATTCCTTGTTTAATCGTGAAAAAAGC
>LBNU01002166.1:18944-41775 GCA_014162995.1 Artemisia annua | reverse complement strand
TTTTATTTTTTTTTTTTATTTTTTTTTCCTTTTCCTTCTTTTATAAAAGAACAAATTACAAATAATATTTTAAAACATTACAAAAATAATTTTTCTAAAAAGGTCCAACTACACATTAGCAAAAAAAATCCAACTACAGATTAACGCAAAAAAAAAGTCCAACTACAGATTAGCGCAAAAAAAAAATAAAAATAAAAAAAAAATAAAAAATCAACTTCTTTCATCTTCACTGAAAACACACACACTAACACATATTCAAAACACACCAAGAGGGTATATGGATCAAAAAGAAAAAAAAAAAAGAAAAGAAATAGTACTCGGTCGTGATCACGACCTTCAATCGTTTTTTTCCTCCCTCATTTCGGTCGCGACCGAGTCTCAGCAGTAAGGACGCCTGAGATCGACCTCCACGACTGAGTCGGTCGACTCCATTACTGTGGACAGCCTAACACTTTTCTTGTAATTTTGCTTGCTAGCTCCTTGCTCGGCCATATGTAATACAATCTGTTGTTCAAAAAAAAAAATAAATAAAAAAAAATAAAAAAAAATAAAAAAAATAAAATAAAATAAAAAATAATCTGAAGCTATATGCTAATTAAACTAGCTAGAAATTGTCTTATAAATGCCACCCATATTGTCGAAATATGCAAATTAGGAAATGATCTTAGGGTTACATGTGTTAAACATAAAACATGCTAGACATTTGAAGTCCTTCAATGCTTTTAATTAATTAGTCCCATTGCACATCTGTGTAGTGAATGTTTCGTTAGCTTAATTAGTTGAATCGTTTGGTGTGTACTCTTTTTCAAATTTTTGTATGTTTCTCAAGGATAACATTAAATTTTTGTCGACGAGGCATTTTAATTAGTATATATTTCCTTTTTCTTTAAACAAAGGTGATAAGCTGTAACCCAATTTACATGAATGATTGATCGCGTCTCTATCAATCAGAGAAAAACACATACTAAATTGAACAAATCTGTAAACATAAGTCCACTTTTGTGGATTTTTGTCACCTATAAATTGATTTGCAGTCGTTGCATGTTACATGCATAGCGTTGTCGGCATAAATACAAGATGATGTGTTTCTAAAAAAAAGCAAGTTATAAAACTAATTTAATTTGTTCATATTGTTAGGGTGATTTAAAGTTATTTTGTCTATGCAATTTTTAAGATTTAACAATAAGTCGTGATGTTTAATGAGTGAAGAATGTAGCAAAATTGACATCGCATATGTCGGGTGGTGGCATTGTTGCCTAAGGATTTATCAAGTTTTATTTTAATTAACCAATAAAGAGAAGACAACAAATTTCATGCCTAAACATGCCTAAAGTTTCATTTTTAGTGGCAATGTCATGCCTAAGCATGCCTATACTTTTTTTTTTGAAAACACCCAAACGGTAACAACATTAAAGGATCAAACGGTCACAAACATTTAATGTTTGAGTTTTACCGAATCGGTAAAACATCCCGAAATCCTTGCCGAAAGTATCATGCCGAGTATATGGCAGTGTTGATGCCGAGTCACGCCGAGCTATGCCGAGCTTTCCCGAGCTACGTTGCCAGTACCCGAGTTACTTCAGTTTTTGTAAATAACGAAATATAAATACATGATTCGATGTTTTAATATATTACTGTATCATATGTAAGTTACTTCAGTTTTTGTAAATAACTAAATATAAATACATGATTCGATGTATATATTATCTGCTTAATTATTCTTACAGTACTGCTCTATGAAGTCTACAGCTCTTATTTACCGTCTCAAATAATGTAAATCAGAACTAAGAAGTGTTATTCATTACGCTAGAAAACCTAGCCGGTTGATATTTACATTTCCCTGGGTCGTAAATGAATTCTTGTGCGATAGGTCAACCATGTGTCATAAAATTGTACCTCATGTATATAAGAAATTAACATCTCAACAGTACTCTATTTGGAAACACATCATTCATACGAGCACCAAAAATCAAATCAGTCATATATAGTCATTTCACAAACTCTTATATGAAAAATGTTAATACAGTCTTTGGGAAAAAGACGCTGGCGATAATTCTGGTTAAATTATTAATGTTGTCTTATTAACTAAAATAAAACACGTAAAATTTTTGTCGCCATAACCTATAACTAGGAATGCTTGAGTAACAAGAACATAAAATTTATCTGAAATGACAAAACATTATCCTAACTCATACACGACATATACGGAAACCCAAATTATGTTAATTTTTTATTGTCGAATTATTAAGGGCACCGGGGTACGTGGCTCGTCATACTTGAAAAACTATTTGTTTGTTTGTTTATAACTTGTACGAAAGATTAAATGGTCAAAGATTGTCATTAAATATATTGTAAATTATAGCGTAGCCATGCATGTATAAAAGGGTTGAGGCATGCATTCATTCAATCATCACTTGAGATTCTTGCCCAATATGGGGAAGCTTCAATGGGGTGTTTTTATATTGTTGCTTGTAAACTTAGACACACTTATCATTTCACTTGCTTGTCCCAATTGTGAACCACCACAATTGCCACCATACGGTCATCCACCAATTATTGTCAAACCACCACCATCACCACCCAAAGTAACCCCACCTGTCATCAAGCCGCCACCAAAATCATCACCGCCGTATGTTCCAAAACCACCTTCCACTACTCCTCAGACTCCGCCAATAGTTAAACCACCTTATGTTCCTAAGCCACCATACGTACATCCGCCAATTGTCAAGCCACCAACTGTTAAACCACCTTTTGTACATCCTCCGATTGTCAAGCCACCAATTGTTAAACCACCTTATGTTCCTAAACCACCATATGTACATCCACCAATTGTCAAGCCACCAATTGTTAAGCCACCAACTGTTAGACCTCCTTATTTTCCTAAACCACCATACGCCACCACATCCTACTGCCATCTTCCATCAACCACCATTTTGGATCTAAGGGTTTGATTTTTGCCTCGTATTGGCTTTTGGATCTAGGATTTTACCTTCAATTATGTTTAATTAATTCTTAAATGTATATTGATTTTTTGTTTTTGAATATATGTTAAACTACTTAGGACTCATAATTATTAAATTGAGTTAACGCCTCTGTATGGTTTTCTTTTTATGTCGAGTAATTAGTTAAGGGTTACTTAGTTAAAATTGTTGATTGCTTTCTAAATTTTGAATAGAATTAGATTTCAGTAGGAGCTTAGTTTCCAATGTCAATGGTTGTGAATGATATTCATTTTTGGTGTTTTATGTATGTTAATTGCTGCGAATAGGTCATCTCATTACTTTATCAATTGTGGTTGTTTTCGTGTATTTTAATGGCTGTAAACACACATCATTGCGTGCTGAATTTTTGGGTCTTTTGGTGTATGTTAACTGCTGAAAACATGTGTCATTGCTTGCTGAACTAAGGGGTCTTTTGGTGTATGTGAAGTGCTGCAAACGTGTGCCATTGCTTGCTGAAATTAGGGGTCTTTTAGTGTATGTTAATGGCTGTAAATGTGTGTAATCGCTTGCTGAAATTAGGGGACTTTTGGTGTATGTTAATGGCTGCAAAGGTGTGTCGTCGCTTGCTGAAATTAGGAGTCTTTTAGTGTATGTTAAGGGCTGCAAAAGTGTGTCGTCGCTTGCTGAAATTAGTGGTCTTTTGGTGTATGTTAAGGGCTGCAAAAGGGTGTCGTCGCTTGCTGAAATTAGTGGTCTTTTGGTGTATGTTAAGGGCTGCAAACGCGTGTCTTAACTTGCTGAATTTGGGATCTTTTTGTGTATGTTAATGGCTGCAAACGCGCGTCATTGCTTGCTGAATTTTGGGGTCTTTTCGTGTTGGTTAACTAACTTTAAGGTGATATATCTTGATTGTTTAACTAATTTTGGTTAACTAACTATTTGTTTCATTTATGTTCTAGTGAACATGAAGCGGAGTTTGGAGAAGAGAAGTACTAGTAATTCAAAGAAACCTTCCTATGCAGGTCGAGGTAGTACTAGTTTAGCTTGCTCAGCAGGTCGAGGCAATGTTAGTGATGTTGTAGCAGATGACATGAACTCAAACATACAGTCCTTAGTCAGGCCCTCTAACAGATCATNAAAAAAAAAAAAAAAAAAAAAAAAAAAAAAAAAAAAAAAAAAAAAAAAAAAAAAAAAAAAAAAAAAAAAAAAAAAAAAAAAAAAAAAAAAACCAACAACAACAACAACAACAACAACAACACACACTTCCTTTTATTATACCTACGACATATATGCTAAATGCATTATTAAAAAAAACTACTACCTCCGTCCCTAAATAAATGTCCACCATTGACTTTCAAAGTCTTTTTTTCTCAAGTTTGACCGTAAATTATTTCATTTGTGTTATGTAATACTTGATAAAAATTATACCAATGAAAATATATTTAAAACCAAATCAATTCATATATTTTGCATCACGTATTGCATAACACAAATAAAATAATTTAAGGTCAAAGTTAAACAAAAGAAGACTTTAAAAGTCAATAGTGGACACTTATTTAGGGACGGAGGGAGTACTAATTTTTTTAACAAAGTAAGGAGAAACTATACGTAATAGTTTTATTGTGTGCCAATTGACTTTTTATCGTAAATTGTATGATAAAAGAATGTTTTGTTGTGTGCCAATTGACTTGATCAATGAATATTTTGTTGTGTGCCAATTGACTTTTATCGTAATAGTTTACTATGTCGTTGTTAAAGCTTACGCATCACAACAATTAATTTTTTGCATGACATACATTTATAAAATTGATAAGATTAAAATGGTAAATTGTGTGCATAAGTGCAACCGAAATACTTCCAAAGTATCACTAAAAATATATTACTATATAAATGGATGCATATGCATGTGCCAAAAACTTGGTGTGCATGAATGGTCAAGTGTGCCAATAGAAACGTAGCAAAAAACTTCGTGTGTCATTTGAAATGTATATATAACGAAACTAAGTGTGTGTTAATGTGTCACTTCAACTATATCATTAAACTAAGTATATGTCAAAAAAAACTTAGTGTGTCACTTGAATTTATTGTGAAACTAAGTGTGTCAAAAAAGTTATTTTGTTATTAAAAATGTGTAAAAATACAATCATTATAAGTGTATCTAAAGATTAAGTGTCACTAAAAATGTATCAAAAAACTTAGAGAGGAGGGTGTGGTGACAACTGACAAGCACAACTTACTCATTTGGGGCCCACGGGTGCCACGTCATCTCAACACCTCTTCACAACTAACCACCTCCTCACTCACAACTAACCTCAACTTACTCATTTGAGGCCCACCACTTACAACTTTATTTTTTTTATTCATTTCATTAAATAAACTAAATTCATTTCATTAAATTAAAAATACAATACAAGAAATATATACATACGAAACGTAAAATAACGATACGGTTAAAAAAACAATACGAGATATTGTAAAAGGAAACTAGCCGTTAAGCCTTTTATTCAAATACTCACGATACGGAAATACAAACACAACCGATATGGAAATACAAATTCTCACGATACGGAATACAAACACAAAGGATACAGAAATACAAATACAGACGATATGGAACAACAAAAGCCATTAATCCCTATATATGTTCCATATGGGGCTGTTTCTCAAAATCAATCACACATGATGATATTTGAAGCCTTGCCCACCAAAGTGTTCTTTGAAAATGTTCATTGCATTGTGAAGACGATCATTGACCTCACTTGTACGCTGCAAATTCAAGTAAATATCATTGAATTTTTGACATTCACAGTTCATTCTTGCCCACTTACCCGTTATCTGGCTTTTGTTACGAAAAGCACCGTCAGATTGGTTGTTGAACCTTTCTGTAACCCAAAAAGCAGATTCGCCATGGTATTCGTGAAAGATTTGCCACATGTCGGCTAGCAAGTTTTCTTCTTCAACGGACCAACGATTAGCCATTGTAAAATTGTTTAGAAAGTAAAGTGTATGCAAAATAGTATGTTATGGTATGCTTTATATAGGGGTGTTTAAAAATTCAAATTTCAAAAACTGAGCGAGATATTTGTAAATTTGAAATTCAAAAAATGGGCGGTTAAACCTTTAAAATTCAAATTCAAAAAAACGTGTGCATAAACCTTTAAAATTCAAATTCAAAAAAACGTGTGCATAAACCTTTAAAATTCAAATTTAAAAAAACGTGTGGTAAGATTCAAATTTTAAATTTCAAACGGGCGGACAAACGTTTAAAATTCAAATTTCAAAAAAGAGCGATATATATATAAATTTCAAATTCACAAAAACGGTCCTATAAATAGCCATTCTCAGATGCTCACAATACACCCACAATTCACACACAAATAATACATAATTCTCAAACAATTCTTACGAAAGAATGGCACACAACACATCACCAGATAATGAATCGGTTTACAACACACCACCGGAAGATCTGTTTCCCGTATTCCCATACGATAATCAACCACAAAACAATCCATCACAAAATCTGTTTCCCGTATTNAAAAAAAAAAAAAAAAAAAAAAAAAAAAAAAAAAAAAAAAAAAAAAAAAAAAAAAAAAAAAGGACGAGTTGCAGAGATTTTCTTCTCATTGTGCAGACGAGCACCACCAATGTGGCGAACCACGGCGAGCTTGGGCTGGTGTGGCAATGAGCAGCAAGGAGAGACTTGTATCCTCCACGTAGGAGTGGCGAGGGTAGTCAACGAGCCACACCCTCCCCTCTTAGTGTGTTAGTATCATAAAACTAAGTGTGTCAATAAAAATTTGTAAAAATAATAAGTGTAGCGCTACAAATTGATCAAAAGATTAAGTGTGTCACTAAAAGTGTGTCAGAAAACTTAGTATGTCACTACTCACTAGAAAAATATCAAGAAACTATGTGTTTAACAAAATGTGTTAAAGATATTAATGTGTCAATATAATATAAATGTATCGACAAAGTTAGCATGTCACTGCTTGTGTGTCAAAATTTAATATGTCAAAAGATGTTTCATTAAAAACTAGCAGGATATCCGCGCGTTGCGGCGGCGGGTACCCTGAAATAATATTTTTCAATGAATCATGTATTTTAGTTTATTATTTTCTTTTTGACATACTAAGTACATGCACCCATGAAACGTTACTTCAAGCTCAAATAAGTAATAAACAAATAATTCCCGTAGTCACATTTTTGTTAACATACAAAATTTAACCATGTGAAATAATTAACCTCGTGAATTAGAAAGCCCAAAACCAACCTTAGTGCAATTAGCAAAATCAGCTCAAACAACTACTTAATTTCAGCTCTAAAGTATCGTTAAAATGTTTTGGCATAACCAACTTTGGTATAACAATCAGCTCCTAAAAAAATAATCCTTGCACCAGCCCAAGTATTCAAGCTAGCCCAAATCCACCAAAGACCCATTATGACCAAGTACTGATGTATATAACAAGTGCTTGCCCTATTTTTTTATTCAATAACCCTAATCCCATTTCTTCCATACGCAACACCCATCAAGATTATATCAAAAAAATTATTAGTTATTACTGCTTGTGCTACACGATTTACATAACCAAACACAGCAAAAACTTCATTCTTCATTCTTTATGCTGCTCGAAAATCCAAAGTCCAAACATATATCCTTAAAAGATTATGTCTTCACACAATCACCAAAAATAGTCCAAACCCATTGTTTCTTCTCTAGGAGACCATGGTTTATCACTCAAACGAACACATACAGACAACGGCTTCAAGATCTGAAAAAGGCCTCGATTAGATTGTTTTAATTTTGTTCCTGTGTTTGTATGAATGAAATAAAGATAGAATAAAACATTCTTGTTTTTTTTTTCTTTCTTTAATATTTCGAATATCAAATGAGCTATGCTCTTCAAAGATCAATGGCTCGGAATTAATATGGATGTGTTTTAATACGGATGGGTTTTAATGGAGGGTTGCAGCTATTGTACATTGTGCTTAAATGGTTGTAATTTTTTGTTAGCTTCGCTTTTTTATAAAGATAACGTCACACAAGAGAAATGGACTAGATTAGAAACTACAGGGACTACTATTGTCAAGTAGGCAAACATGTAGTGTTAGGAGCCTATAAATACCCCTCATGACTCTCCATGAGGGGTGTGGGAAAGTGTGTGTAAAGTTTCACTTCATTTCATTTTAATAAAACACATAGTTCTTCACCTTTCTCTCTCTACTTTCTCTCTCTAGAAATAATCATGTTTATCACATATTTCGATCAACCGCGACCTCCGGAACGTGTTTCTTGTCCTCTACAATTGGCATCAGAGCTAACCAGGGGCGATTCGTAGTGTTTTGGGGTGTAATTTCGTGTTTTATGGGCTGTTGGTACGTGTTTTATCGAGTTTGGTGATGATCTTATCGAGTATGGGTGCCAAAATATCGAGTATGGGTGCCAAATATCGAGTATGGGAGCCAAATTTCGAGTATGGAAGGGGTTTTATCGAGTATGAGGCTCAACTTCAGCTTTTACCGAGTATGGTCTGACACTACCGAGTAAGGATTGTCTCAGGAGTACCGAGTAAGAGTTACAGCAGCAGTTTTACCGAGTAAGGGTCCCAGACTACCGAGTAAGGTCAAAATCTTTCGAGTAAGGTCCTAAACTACCGAGTAAGCTTGCTGTTTTCGAGTATGTGAGCTAATTATCGAGTATGACCTTCATTTTATCGAGTAAGCTTGATTTTTTATCAAGTAAGCTCATTTTTGGCAAGTTAGCCACTACTCCTTATCGTTTATCGAGTAAGGACTTCTCTAAGGTCAATTCTAAATGAAACTCTGCCGAAATTGACTTAGGATATCGAGTAACGAGATAGGATTTTGAGTAAGGGAATATCAAAAGATTAATACATAAACAAAACCCTAACCTCATCGAATAACCTAAAGTCTAAATACCCTAAACCCTAACTTCCAACTTACCTAAACACATGAGATTATTGGTAAATCCATCTTATAGATCATGATTCATTTCCTTGTTTCATTATCATCAACACCAATATATCTCAAACCACCTCAAACCACACCGCGAATTGCTTAAACGATCCTAAACAAGATTCACACTCAAATGACAACGGCTAGTATCGTATTTTTGTTACTATGGAGATAATACTTTATCATTTTTCTGGGATTGAAGTACGTTTCAAGGGCATGTGTACTTATTTATCTCAAAGTCTAGGGGAGGATGGATGCATGACTTTCGAACATACTTGTTTCGGCTTAAGTTAAAGATGACGAAGACTTGGTTATCTAGTTTTCATAGGTCAAGGGGTGGACGGACGAAGACCTAGTTAACTATCACTTAAAGGAGTTACGTTGTAGTGCTCAGTGTCACACAAAGATATGGATAATCAAGAGGTGATGTACGTCTTATACTTGATGGTTGGTTGGTTGAAGAGTATAGAGTACTCAGAGATTCGATGATGTACGAACTCTCAACACCGTTCTTAGTCACATCATTGTACAAGATTAAGTCACATATCTACGGGGTGTTTACTTCATTTTCAGATTGGTTATATTGGGTTGTTTCTCTAGTCATTGGTCATTTACTAGCTGGTTGGAATTTGAAGAGGTCGCTTATAGGTTGAAGAGAAGAGAAGAGATTGTAGAAATAAGAGAGTCATATCCTATCGGCATATTCTCACAAATTATGCTTTCATGGTCTATCTATATTGCATCAGAAGTGTAAAGTACGGGTAATTTTGGCATGTACACACAATAGTATGATGATTTCGATAAATCGCAACAATCAGGAGGGAGAAGAACATGCCAAAAGAAGTAGTGTTTCATCTTTAGTACGTTGGTTGTTCGAGGGAATTGTGCTTACTCTAGAACCGAAGAAGTACTAATGATGTGTACATTGGAGCGTATTACCAACCTTCTGTGCAATACTATGTGAGTTATGCTATGATGCTCCCAGAACGACAACCATGGTGCAAACTCATTAGTATCTACCTTATCCGCTGCGAGATGAGAAGAGAGTTGTTAGTTCAGGAGGGAGCAGAAGAAAGAAAAAAGGCTCACTAGTTAGGAGGGAGTAATAACCTAACTAGTCCATTGCAGTTGAAGTTCAGAGCTACATAGACATTTGCCGTCAGTGTCAAAGATCAAACGCCGAGATCGTCGGAAGAGAGAACTTCAAGTCTGCATCAATATCTAGGCTACAGAGACTCTGCGCTTCAACATCATTAACATAGTTTACTATTGTTGTAATTCTACATTGTTAATGTATTTATAGGTCTCATTGTAACCATTCACGTGTGACGATATCTTGGAGGGAGATTGTTAGCTTCGCTTTTTTATAAAGATAACGTCACACAAGTGAAATGGACTAGATTAGAAACTACAGGGACTACTATTGTCAAGTAGGCAAACATTTAGTGTTAGGAGCCTATAAATACCCCTCATGACTCTCCATGAGGGGTGTGGGAAAGTATGTGTAAAGTTTCACTTCATTTCATTTTAATAAAACACATAGTTCTTCACCTTTCTCTCTCTAGAAATAACCATGTTTATCACATATTTCGATCAACCGCGACCTCCGGAACGTGTTTCTTGGTCTCTACATTTTTGGTGAATGAGTGTTTTTAATAGCATTAATGTTGTTTGATAGAATTTTGGTCTGAAAATGACACCACGTTTTTTTGTTATACAATATGCTTACTTTGTTGTAATTCTGAAAATTTGGTGCATTAAAGTGTTGTAAATCATGCATTATTTCTTTAAATCTGAAAATTTTGGAGAGATATTCATTTGTGTATTATATGTAGTATAGATGAATGAACAAAGTTAGCATGTCACTGCTTGTGTGTCAAAATTTAGGATGTTTCATTAATAAGCATAACGGTAGAATTAAATACAATAACTAATAATGTGGCCATTTGAAATTGATCAAATACGGAACATTCGATCTACCATATTTGCCCTTGTTTAATGAACAATTATGTTATCATCTTTCAAATATTTACCAAAACGCCACTATTAACTCATCCATTGATCAAATTTAACTTGCTACATCTGACGCTTGAAAACCCTTCCTATCCACCGCTTGCTACACCAGTTGCCCAAAAGTACACAAGATTCCCTACCTTGTAATCCGTAAAGTCACATTTGTCACTTGCAGATTTTAGTTGCCCAAAAGGTACTGGTTGCCCTGGTTTAGAAAAGCGAAACCAAAAGATCCCGTCTAGAAAAGCAAACGCATTGGGCAATCGGCGCATATTTGGAGTTTCCCCATTTCTTGTTTGCTAATCATCTATATACTGCTTGCGTAGACACACGCTTAAAAGTTCTTCAAGATGTAGCTAATAACTTGCTTCAATATGGGTTTCGGATTGTTTAAATATTTAATCACTTATGTTTTGTTGTTTTGGATATGACTGTTTAAACTGACATTTTATTTTTTTTATTAAAAAATATAAATAAAAAAATAATCAAAAAGCTGTAGACATCCTCTAGCTTCACGGGTTGAGGCATATCAGTCACAGAAAGCAGTATATGTCCTCCACCTCCACAATTTGAGGACCAATAATCCCAATTTTCGGAGATCGATAACATATGACCACGGTAAGTATTAAAGGAGGTGAAAATGATGATGATAATGCTAAATTGTTTAATTTTTTAGACAAGAGGGATAACATCCATTGTTCATAGGAGTTTAAATTCAGATGATTAAAAAGCCAAAATCGTTGATAATTTGCGCTTACCTAAAGAAAGATGAGAAACAGAAGACCATGTCTCAAAAGTGATTTGCTGCAAATTCTTCACTATATCCTCTTCTGTTTCCCACATTTCTTTAGTTAAGTCCATTTTTTTTCACTAGTTTTGGCTTTCTAATGATTTGAAGCTTAACTATCTTAAAGAATGGAATTACTCATTTTTCTTTTCAAAACTGAACTACATTTACCATTATCATCATCGCTGTCATCTCTTTCAATATGTCAGGCACTGTTTAATATGAAGAACGTCGCTACTGTATTTCGTTCATGTTTTGATATTTTGTTACAACTCGACTGGTTTGTTTACTACTATTTGATCAAAAAGCTCGGCACTTTGTTTACTGTTGGTGCACTTTTTAGAAATAACATACAGCTCACAAACTCCCGTTCGCTCAAAGAGCTATGACTGTTTAGTGGTTGTATCTGATTGGTTAGCGGATAGTATTTTAGTTTCTTTTTTGGTTTGTGTGATATTATTGTATTTTTAGATATGTGTTTGTAATTGTTTAATATTGTCACAGTTTTTCTATATTTTTTACTTGATTTTTTTGATAATCAAGATTAAGTGTATATTCATAACTGTTAAATAGAGATTAATATACAAACACTATGCTGCTACACGCGAAATAAAATCCACGGTTTATTCTAACTAGGGCTGTAAATGAACCGGAAGAAAACGAACGGAGCCTTGTTCATGTTCGTTCATTTAATTTTAACCGGATAAATAAACGGACACGAACCCTTAAACGGACGAATTTTTTGTTCATGTTCATTTATTAAGAAAATAAGTTGTTCATGTTCGTTCATTAAGACACTAAAAGAACCCTAAGCGAACATAAACGATCGAACATAAATGAACGTAGAAAAACAAACAAAAACTTTATTAAATTATGCATACTATTTTTGTTTTATAAATGTTGTTTCGTTTAAACAAACTAGCATTAAAAGTATATAATTAAAAGATATGATATACTAACATAAACATATAAATAAAAATAAATGAACGTTAATGAACATATAACCGGACGTTCACGAACATAAATGAACGAACGCAACCTTTGTTCATGTTCGTTCATTTAACTAAACGAACGTAAATTATTATTTATGTTCGTTCATTTAATAAATAAACGAACTTTTTACCGAACGCTTCATGAAATATTTACTGAACGTTCCGTTCGTTTACAACCCTAATTCTAACTAAAAAAAGTTGTATTATATAAGCTTAAAATCTATTAGCAAATGTTATAGCTTAAATGATAATCTCTAATTCTCTACTTAGTGAGTACAAGTCTTATTTTCAAACACATAATAGCCCAATAAACCCTAGCTAGCCCACATCACCCACCCCAATTGGTTTGATTCTTCCTACATATTATTTTCTTTACATAGCTAAGAAGAAAATAGATATTCTGAATAAGTATTTAATTTTTTTTTCAATTATTTCAAATCATTTTGGGATATTTAACTATTAAAAAGTGATATACTTTATAAATAGTAAACTATTGATAAATTTGTATACTGCTAATACTAACTATTTACTAAGACAAAAATATATATCTATATTCAAAACAATTCTTTCTTTATATTTTTTTCACTTTTTGTTAGTTAAGGTGGGTTTTGGGTTAGCGAATTAGAAGCTGGTTTTGTGATTATGGCATGCATAACTAAAAAATGGTGTTTAGGAAATTATTTGATATACAGTGAATAATTATAAAGTATTTGATATACAGTGAATAATTATAAAGTAACTTTTTTGGATTAAATGTTTTACTGTAGCTTTGTCACAATATTTGGTGTCTATGTTTAATTATCTTTACTTTCTATGTACGAGTAATATGTTTTATGTTGAAGTGCATTTCAGTGTAAGATAAAAACATTTAAGGAAATATAGTGAAGATCAACTTCTGATGAATACATGTAATCGAATAATTAATTATTTTATTTACTATAACTATAGATGAAACATAGAAGTTTCAAATATAGAATCAAAGCAAGGGCATCCGCAAATATAATTAACTCTCTCAACGAAGCGCGAGTATATAACACTCGTTATGAACTATATGTTGTGAGGCTAATGAATAGTAGCAAACAAACAAGGGTTTTGCTAAGGACAACCCAATGAGTTTTGTTTAAGGTTACCATAAAAAACAACGTTTCCAAATATGAACTCATAATTTTTATAAATATATGATTTTAACACATATAATTAAGGTAAGTGAATTTTAATAAGGTATGTATTAATATTAAGTGAATTTATGTTTGTAAATATTGTTAATTATGGTAAGCTTAAACAACACCAATAGGGTTGTTGTTAGCAAAACCCAACAAAATAATACTCCGTATTAAATTAGACATCTATTAATTAAGAAAAAAGCATGTGTGAATGTGATAATAAAACTAGAGTAAATTGCAAAAATCATCCTTATAATTTGGCTAACTTGTAGGTTCAGTCACTATCGTTTTTGAAATGCACTCATCATCTTTGTAATAAACTTAAAAGTGCACTATTGAACCCTGATCAAAATTAAATGAATAAATTACTTTCACAGAAACCAAGGTAAAAGAAAAGATAAAGAGGGTAGTTTAATAATTTAATGTTAGTCGGAGACCGATGGGCACTTATAGGTTCCTTACATGAACGATAAATGCACTTTGTAAATTATAGAGACTGATTGAATTTCAATTTAACCAAACCACAAAGACGATTTTTGCAATTTACTATTAAAAAAACAATCATGACTAAATTTATATCTAAAATATTGTTCAATAGCAATTCTAACTCTATGCTTTTACTTTCTTAATTGTTATAAACAATAACCTTGAACGGATTATGATCCTCTCATGGTCATTTTGAATATAAGAGATAATATTATGATGTTTGTGAGTGTGATTTTGATTTAAAATAAAATAACAAATATTCAATTATGACCCAACTTTTTTTTACTCTCACAAAAAGTTCAACATTACCCATCATGTTTAAAATAAACATGAGAGGATCCTCATCCACCTTGAACTTATAACAGCTTTATATTTATCATTATATAACTTATAGAATTAAAATATTAACTTTCAGGTTCATACCAAAGGGCTTGTTGTATGCACTCATAGACCATATATCAATAGAGAAAATTTTTGTCGGTTTTTTTTTTATTATTATTATTTTTTTTTTTTATTATTATAATTATTTTTTTCCTAATAAACAATCATGTCCGGTTAAGGATGAAAATTAAACCAAAAGTTCCCCATAAGGAATATGTATGCATTTTCAAAAAGGTTGGACTATATTTGCGATTTTGTCAAATCACAGGGACGATTTTCGCAGTTTACTCTAAAAAGTTATTTTTTTATGTGTGTTTTTGAATGTGTGTGTGTTTGTTAGATGAAATGTTTAAAGGTGGATGATTTGTTCCTTTTTATAAAATGTTTATTATAAAACTTTATTTTAATAGACGTTTGATGTAAAATGTAAAATATAAATTATAAACTATAAATTATTTTATAAAGATAGGTTTGTGGTAGGCTTGGTGGTTGTTTTGATGGTGTGCTAAATACTGACACGACGCTAATATAAAAATAATCGATTTAATGACTATTACATTTACAGTCTATTATACTAGTGTAGCAGATAGATTTATGAAAAAGGAAATGATTTGCACATTTTCTAAATTGATTGGGATACTATAATTTAGAGTGTCTTGACATTTATACCTTCACAGAGTGAAAATGTGTAAAAGTGATGCGAAAGTATAAATGTCATGACACTTTAAATTATAGTGTGTCAATCAAGTAAGGGAGTGTGCAAATCACCTTTTTTAGACTAACCGAAGTGGTTGTTACTTTGGGCGTGAGTGACCAACTCATTATGGTAAGCCCCAAAACATATAGTGCAACACACGGGCAAATGCGGAGAGATTGGTGAGTTACTCACCAAGCTAAAAAATCAGACAAATGTGGCCCCACTCCAAAAAGTAATTGTTTTTTATTTGTATTGTGAGTGTGTGTGAGTATTAGTGGGGTATATTTTTATAAAAGTGAGTGAGATTGACCAAAAAAGATGTACGGTAAGTGAGAGTGAGTGTAAGTAAGAGGAGAGAGAAAACTAAGATGACGTTAAAATGACGACCAGTGAGTCACCACCGTTACTTTTAGCCTTATTGAAATGGTGGATTTAATGATTATTACATTTATAGTCTAGTATACTAGTGTAGCAGATAGATTTGTGGAAAGTTGTTTGGAATTGACCACCGAAATTGGGGCAAGTCACATTAGTTAGTCAGTACACAACTGCTTGTACATAGTACGAACCAAAATGTAGGGTCAAGATTCACGTGCCAATAAGGCCCATCACACTCGATTACATCTCTTACCAAGTAAAAAATACAGTAATACAAAGTAAATAGTAAACCGACCCTGTCAGGCTTAAACTCACTGATCACATGACCAACATAGAAGAAGTAAGTCGTGCAACATTTTGATTAAAAGGTGTCCTCCAATTTACAAAGCATATCCCAGACCACTGCATATCACGTATAAAAAAGATCGATTTTATTATCATTCAATTCATCAATAAGACTTGAATAACCCACCTTTAATGTGTCTTGAACTGACTTGGCACCACTTTCGACGAGTCCATGTTATTACATTGCCTTTTAGATGGACTTGGAGCACAAGTTAGTCGTCCAGACGACCGACTAATTTTTCTTTTATTTTGTGTGTGTGAATGTTTTGTGAGGTATATTTGTGCATAAGTGAGCTATATTTGGCTGGTGATGTTGGTTGTGTTATTAACTATTTTTGTGATGATATTGGTTGAAGAGATAAGCTGATATGACGATGAGTTAACGATGATAATCGTGGTCACTGTTACCACCGCCTTAAGCATTTTCAAGTAGAAGCAACACATATCTAGTAGATTATATGCAAGATGAAAGCCATTGCTGAGTAAATGCTTATATTAGTTTTAGTGAACAATATTGCATTTTCTATATTAATCAAACAACTTTATTTCAGTCACCACTGTAGACTACTACACAAATAAGAAATTTTATTGAACAAACCACACAAATATATTTGTATTCACAAAAATAAATTGATGGAATAGTTAATTATAAGAGGAAGATTCCTAAGTCATTTTCAAGTCTTTTTCTTATTTTTGTCATCACAGCTGGGGTTGTCATGTGCAAAGATTTTTCTTATATAACTCAAATACTCATTGTTTAATGTCTTTTACATAAATATAGTTTTTCTGGAAAAAAAAAAAGAAAATAATATATTTGAATCATGTCTTTAACATAAATATAGTTATGTATGTACCTACATATATGTGTGTATTACTAAAAAATAATGAGTGGTTTACTGATTCAAATCTATTGCAAGACTTTGATATTTAAATGTTATTTTTGTAGAGAATGATTGAAGATATATCTAAGAAAAAAGTTTATAAATGAATAACATTATTGTTTTCATGTTTCATTATAAATAATATATCTATCTCCACTCTTTATAATGCATTTTTTACCTTCTATTTTTAGAAGTTTTAAAAATTGAAGTTAATACATCTTCTATTATTAGTAATTATTAAAATAAAATTTAAAAATACATTAATTACATATTAAATTAGATGTTACAATAATAAAATATAACTAATATAATAAATTTAAAATGTTTATAATTTAAATTAATAATTTTTTAAAATTTGCATATAATAATATTACATATTAATTTTTCACAATCGCACAACACAAACACACAATCTCTGAAACTATCATCCATTATTGAAAATTGTTAAACAATATTCGCCCAAAAAACGTAAAATAAAAAAATCGTTCAACAACATTCACCCCCTCAAACCCATTGCTTTACGAGAGTACCATGCCACTTTTTTAGAACACTAATATGATAAAGGTACCTGCATATTTTGTCTTAATAAAAATAATTTGGCTAACTAATCAGTTACTTATAGCCATCAAAATACCATTGACTCTGATATACTCCGTATCAGAAATCACTTAAAAATGAAATAGGGTTAACCAAATAGTCGAGTGAACTGAGATAGAGAGAAGAACAATTCACGAAAGCAGTTTGATATCAATTATTATAATCTAGGTGTAGAACTCACTCCAAAAAGCTATATCAAAGGAGGATGAGACACTTAGACTTTATAAACCATCAACCAAGTTCATAATTGGCTGATGTGGGATCTTAACAATGCACCCCCCTTTGAAGAATCAACGTCCTCGTTGGTCATGACTATGTTGGTCACGGTTGGCATCTCCTTTTTGGGTCTAAGACATCACTCCATAGACCACCACTCCGAGTGTTGGAACTTCGAAAGGTAGGGCTAGCTCTGATACCAATTGAGTGAATTGAGATAGAAGGAAGAACAATTCACGAAAATAGTTTAATAACAATTTTGAATAATGTAAGTGTAGAACTTACTCCAAAAAGCTAGCTTAAAAGAGAAATGGACACCTAGACTTTATAAACCATCAACCAATCCCATACTTGGCCGATGTGGGATCATAACAGACTCGTCAGCAAAGCTTTCATATTGAGAGGAAATATAAAAGTTTACGCCATCCACAAGGACGGAATTAGGGGGTCCCGCAGTTTTACAGGACCCCGATAATATTATATTAAAAACATCGAATTTCCTAAAATACACCCAGTCCCAATGCATTATGTTTCTAATTATTGCCTAGTTATTTTATAAATAGGTGAACAATAAACTTAATTTTCGCTAAACTAAATCATTTTAACTGAACATCCTCTTTTTTTGTTAACTTTTTCCTTATACTAGAGTTAAAAAAATAAAAAATAAAAAATGAGCATCCGATCACTTTTATCTCTGATTCCGTCCTGGATCGTCCATTATAGTGAACTTTCTAAATTAAGTTATTCATAGTAAAACAACAAAAAATAAGTAATTAACCATGTTATTTGTTTATGATCTTTAAATGACACTCTTAACCTTAAAATAAAAATTAATCGGCCTTTAATCCTTTTTAGATGTTTTTAATTCACAACGTCAGTTTTAGACGACGTTATTCGCGATGAGTGAACAATCAACTAACTACATAGCATGTTTTACTGTTTTGATTAAGGAGTGTATGCACTGATCTGCATAAATCCCCTTAAAATACATATTGCTTTGCAAAAGTGTTGGTAACCTGCACACTTACATGCACTTCTAATCTCAAAGACAATATGTGCAAAACAATGTATAAAATGACTCACCAGCCCCATTTAAAAGAGTGTACGTCAACTTCAGTAACTATGACTACTTTCTTAGATCGACATCTTCTTCAGAACCAATAATCCAATAATTTGTGGTGGCTTAAAATCTAAGATGAGTTAGCTTGTGGGGTTGAGTAGGGGACAAACTTGGCAAAAGAACAGTTGTAAAAATGTCAATTAATGCATTTGAGGCCCAACATGTCTGGCCCAGAGTGCAGCCCACTGATCAAACGGATGGCTGTCCTTACTTCTCTATATGACCCTTGTCTTCTTCGGTGATTTATTCAACATAATATATATTTTCTAAACTTTAAATATAGAAATATTCATAATTATCTTTTCCTAATAAATGTGTCAAACAAAATTGCCAACTTCTAAACTTGTCTTACTTAAAACTTGAGAATTATTAGTTGTATTTCTTTGTTACATTCTCATAACTGAAACTTGCAATAATTATAACTTTTCTAGAAAAAATATCTGTGTTTCATAGATATGATATTTTTGAAATAAAAAGTTATTTTATTAAAATATACTAATGGCAACTTTAAGCATTTTTAAAACAAATTGAATGTAAATTGCCAAGCGATATTCTCTGTAATTTTCTCATTACCCTTTTTTTTAACATCTACCGTTTTTATGTTCAAAACAAAAATCTAGCGTTTTCTCTTAGAATAAAACTAAAAATAAGCAATAGTATGTTGTAAATCTGCAATAAGTACTGTATAATATCGTCTTCTTTTTTTGATGATAGAGAATTTCTATCATATAAATTATCATTTTTTAATAGAAATATGAACAATGTTTTGTCTTAAACTAGAGCCGGAATGTTTAGGCCAGAGGGAGTGAAGGTGAGTTTGCTGCATGGTGAGTGACTCACTCGTGAGTGACCCAAAACGGGAGTTCATAATCACGGCCAAAATTGCATATTATAGTGAGGTTACTCACCAATGTATTAAACCTGACAAATTGGGCTCATGTAAAAGTAAATGTTTATTTATTTATTTATTTATTTATTTATTTGTGAGTGTGTATGAGATATTTACTGTAGTATATTTGAATAAAGTGAGTATTTTAATAAAAGATGATGGAAATGTGACCAAAACAGATGTATGATGAGTGAGAATGAGTGAAAGTGATAGGAGAGAGAAAGCTGAAGTGATGCTGCGTGGCTTACCACCACTACTTTCAGCCTTAGCTCAGTACTATAATATATCTTTTACCGCAAGACATCGACAAATACTGACTAGGTTTTGATAAACAGTTTTTAGTATGATGCCTTGTGTAGAATTACAGTTATTTTAAATTACGATGTGTGCACGTAAATTTATTTAGTACTAGAAAAAAATAAAAATAAATAAATAAATAAATAAATAAATAAATAAAAAAACTCTGACAATAGAGGACCGCATGGGCCAATGGATAATAGTGTAGGGTCTTTTGTTGCTATTTCATGTCCTTCATCATTACAAATTTACAATTGATATAATGAAAAATAACTTAGTCTAGGGGTCAACAATGGGAATTAGTTGATGGCTAACATCGGATATAATGGGTACAAACTTTATCATTTTCACCTCACCGTCACGTCAATATTCAACATATTATCAAAATCAACGTCAAACGGCTATAGTAATGACCATAAAATCAAACATATAAAAAAATCTCACTTTAACACAAACATACCTCACAATATACTCCTTGCAAATGCGCACACACACAAATTGTGCACCACCAGCCCATGCATTCTTTCTTCCTTTCACGCGTGAGGTGGGATGGGGTGTAATAGCAGACCGTACGCCAAAAGTTATCACCATCGGTAGGTTTAGTGGCCATTATTGTCGGTCTAAAAGTTATTTTTATGTATTTAATTAACGAACAAAACTAAATTTATGTTTTTTCGTTATATAAGTGATTAGAAATGAGCACGAATAAACTAATTTTTTTACCGAATGAACATGAATAAGAAAATTGGTCTCTTTTAGCTTTTGTGCTAGTTTGATTATCCTATTAAATATAAACGGACAAATTTGAACAAAACTCCGTTTGCAACTATTCGTTTACATGCCTACATGCACATTGTTTTTCAATAATGATCTAATTTGCGAAATGGTGTTGGACTGTTTTTCAATATCCGAAATTGGTCCTTAATAAAGATTATACTCGTAAAGATTTCTAAACATAAAAGACATCTTGTTGGTAAAGCTTATTCAAAAGGGTAAGAGAAACATGCAAAGTTTACCTTTTACTCATTGTTTATTTTCTTTTCATGTGCAATGGGGGCCGTAAATTATGAAGAAATCTAAGCTGCAGGAATATATATATACATAGGAAACAAGGTAAACTTGCATGCACCTATGCAGTCGTTAAGCTAGATCGATATAAACTTCAAGAATATATTATTTTGGCTGCAATGGACTCAAAATGAGTGGGTAACGCATTTACAAGGAGATCCTGCGCGCTAATGTGGTCTATTTGAAAGTGGAGAAATTAGGTTGTGCATGCTCCGTTAGCAAATAGACGCAACTCTCTATTGTGTATCCTCGCTGAGAAAGATGGATGTTCGTTATAGCTTACACATCATAATAATTGATACAATAGTGGAATTCATTTTTCAATAATGAGCTCTTTCAAATATAAACTATTCCTTTCTTTAGTCAAGATCGCGAGTAAGATCGTACAATTCAGATGTTCGGTATAGCTTACACATCATAATAATTGATACAAAAGTGGAATTCATTTTCCAATGAGCTCTTTCTAATATAAACCATTCATTTCTTTAGTCAAAATCGCTAGTAAGATAGTACGATCATATGATCCTACCAACAAAAAAACTTGCAAGATCGTTCTAGGATCGTGTGTGTTGTAAAATCGCTCATAAGATTGTGGGATTGTCCGTAAGATCGTAGGATCGGATCCGATCTTACCAATTCGATAAGTTATCTTATTATTTTATGCCAAAATCTTATATAAGATTTGTATTTTTTTTCTTCCTTGCTATTACATTACTCTATATTATTATATTCGGGTTTTAAAGTCTTTTACAAAAAACCGTGATAAAAACTCTAAAAGATAATTGAAATTTTATTTGGGTGTAAGAAGTGAAGTTACCGAAACATTTTAAATAGATAAACTTTTTATATATTGTAATTTTGGCATGTTTACGACTCATGTCTTCTTTTTCCTGTCTCACTAAATTGTTTATTTGGCTATGAAAACTTGAAATATTAAATTTATTATCACGATGTTTGAACGTTGAATTTTTTTTAAGCTATTTTATGAATTCATGTTTGATATTCAGTAGATATGTATAAGTGTATAACGTTATGATCCATCAACGCTTATTAGTAAGAAAAGACACTTCAGTGGGATCATATGATCACGATGTTGCAAAAAATAAAAATGATTTTAAGTAAGATTTCGATCTTAATAGTCTTGATTAAGTATCAACTATCTCATATTTGTAAATGTTTACGGAGTGTTGAATATTTCTTCTTATAAAACATAATTTATGACTGTATGACCGCATGTAAAGAATCTTATTTCGATCTTGAAAATTTCCAAATCTTGCAAAAGTAATCAGCCCTTGAGGTACCCACGCACATGATGAAATAGTAAGAAATGCATTGAAAGTTGAAACTTTTTGCCAACGGTCGACAACCATGATGGTTAAAATTTTTTAAAGTTATCGATCACCGCTCAGTGTAAGAGCAACCGCAATACAGAAGCTTTTCACAGCTTTTTATTATTCCATCAAGTCTTTTGCAAAGGTTTTTACCATTGTAGCTAAAGCTTTTACAAAAGCTTTTTGTGAAAAACTTGATAACGACCAAACTATTGTAAAAAGCTTTTCCACTCTCACCATATTATTTAAATACAATTGTTTATATATATATA
>LBNU01002165.1:40661-53511 GCA_014162995.1 Artemisia annua | reverse complement strand
CCCCCTTGCTGGTTTTGATACCTCAGAATCAGCAACACATTATAGTTGAAATCATATGAGAAGAATAAATTAGCTCAAATGTATCATGTGAGAATCAACTGCTACAGAAACTCTCATTGACTATCATTACCAACCCTTATGTAGACTACTTGAAGTAACCACTGATGAAGTAAACTAACCCTAAGTACTCTATACTCTTCAAGTTCCCTGCAACTTGAAGTAACCACATAAAAGTTTTTCACAAACATTTTCTAGAAAAACCATAAAAGGGAAAATAATTGCAGTTTGAACAAATGTATCATGTGAGAATCAACTGCTACAGAAAATCTCATTGACTATCATTACCAACTCTTATGTAGACTACTTGAAGTAACCACTGATGAAGAAAACCCGATATAATGAACTTGAGAGTGGAGTAAACTAAGCCGAACTTGTGACTTAAACTTGCGCTAATGAGTGACTAAGAGCGGTGTAGGGAGTTCGTGCAACATGGAATCCCTAAGTACTCTATACTCTTCAACCAACCAACCATCAAGTATAAGACGTACATTACCTCTTGAATATCGACAACTACGTGTGACATTTAACGTGATAGTTATTTTGTGGTAATAAAAATGAAGAATTACCAAAATAACTAGATATCCAAATCTTTGTTATTGCAGAGGTTAAAAGCTCGAACAAGGATCTTGAAGATTCTTCATCTAACCAACCTCGATATCTTCAGATACTAAGTACATGCACCCGTGAAATTTTACTTCAATCTCAAATAAATAATACCAAATAAACGCCGTGATCACTTTACATTCCATGTCCAAATCCTTAGCTGTTTTGACGTTTTAGCCAACATTTCCCATTATGTTCTTGTAGTTGATTTACAGAGTGCACATTGGAGGGAACAACAATCCTTGATTTCAGAACAATAGAACGGATCATTATTCATGTGTGCAACTTCAACATCATGATAGTCATCATCAACACCTTGAGGAGTAACTGGAGATTGGGTTACATGAGTAGTCTGAGTAATACTTCTAGATGGTGCATCTTGATCAATGGAGATTGAAGAAGGTGAACCAGTTGAGTCATCCTTAGTAAGTAGAACATTAGGTGTTGGTGGAGAGCCGTGTGACCATTCTTCAATCATAAATCAACATGTGGTATATTCACACTTCTCCCCCTCAAAAATTGCATACGAGGTTTGGCATTTTTGATTGAGTATGTGAATAAGAATACAGTCAATCATGTAGTTTATTCACCTTTCTCCCCCTCAAAAATTGCAAACGAGGTTGCAATTTTTGATTGAACAAGTGAATGAGAATTTGATCAAAGATACGTAAATCCACTTGATGACTGAATGAACATGGAGAGAGCATGAAGCATGTTGTTGAGAATGACCAGGAATAAGAAGATTTCTCTTCTTCTGAAGATAAGGAGCACTGAATCGTACACCTTTCTTTTCTTTGATGAACGGGGCCTGAAGTGTTGTCAGCAGACGCCATAATGATGACACTGAGGACCGAGGCTTGAACTGAAGTGTTCAAACGTCATAGTCGTTGAAGAACGAGGCCTGAACTGATGTGAACAGACGTCATTGTCGTTGAAGAATGAGGCCTGAACTAATGTGAACAGGCGTCATAGTCGTTGAGGAGCGAGGCCTGAACTGACGTGAACAGACGTCATGGACACATACATCAACATTGACTCTCCAGACCTCCTGAAGCAGGAGATATTGTCACACCCTGAATTTACCTGTTATATGGCAGCGGAATNGCCATAATGATGACACTGAGGACCGAGGCTTGAACTGAAGTGTTCAAACGTCATAGTCGTTGAAGAACGAGGCCTGAACTGATGTGAACAGACGTCATTGTCGTTGAAGAATGAGGCCTGAACTAATGTGAACAGGCGTCATAGTCGTTGAGGAGCGAGGCCTGAACTGACGTGAACAGACGTCATGGACACATACATCAACATTGACTCTCCAGACCTCCTGAAGCAGGAGATATGTATGCCTTAGGTCTCCAGACTTTGAGTCTTCTCATGTAGTGAGTGATTGATGTACCTGCAACAGAGTAAGGACTACCTGCACTGACATTACAAACTGGATTGCATATATATGGGTTAGTGACATTAGTATCCAAACCCTTCAAGGTTTCACGGTCAACCATGGCATTGCCATCGGTAAGCAGCTTTCTGGTAGGTGTCCACTTAAGTCCAACGTACTTAAAAATTCTACCAGTTGGAATCCATTTATGGCAAGGTCTAGGAGTACTAAGCTTCTTATGCATAGTGGAAGAATTATCATTATTCCCAAAATCCAAAGATTTAGCAGTTTGAATCCACCTAGGATAAGTTTTTGGTATCCTTTTCTTCTTATGCATTGTAGATGACTTACTATCAATCCTAGACTTAACAGATTTAACCTTAGCAGTGTTCCTCAATAACCTAGGAGGGATCATACAAGGTTGCGAACCTAAGATTCCATCCTTATGAAGTAGTGCTCTTTTCCTAGCCTTTTCTAGATCATAGTTCTTGTACAAGTCATTGATATCATGAGAATTTTGAATATTAATGCTTGATTTCGACTCTGATCTCAAGCTAATCCTAGAGGCACTGGGAGTTGGAGTAGCTACTTGTTGAGGTTTAACAGAACTAGAGGCAATTATCTTAGGCAAATAATGTGGAGTGACTGGTTTTGTCAAAACTTGTTCCGCATCAACTTGGGAGGCAAACCTTGTTTTTGAAAATTTTGGTCGTTCAGATCTAAACGCAGTCGGTTGTCTAACAACTGATTGGGTTCTATTTGTTTGAAAAACTGGTTTTCCCAAGATTGATGGTTTTACAAACTTAGTGTTCACACTATTCCCTGTAGCTTTTCTTAGCTCGTTTCTTAATGCTGTAATAGTGAAACCCTTTTCCAGAAGTTGAACTTTGAATTCATCATTTTTGGCAATCAAAGAGGTTGTTTGCTCAATATTCTTAGTTTTAGTTTCTTTGATTGAATCACATAGTTCTTTGCAATGAATTTTCAAAGTCTCATTATCATCAAGCAATTTACCCACTTTTTGTTCCAATTCAATATTTCTATTTGTACTAACATCACATTCATGTTTTGCCTTGACTTCATTACACATACCACACAACTTAGTAATACGTCTTTTCAGGTTGTTGATTGTCGAATTTTTAGCTTGAAGCTGAGCTTTTAAATCATTTATCATAAAGAATTCATGGAAATCGGGAAGTTCTGGATTTTTACATGGTTGGGTAGTTTGAAAACTTTCTTCCTTTTGTTGCACTGCGATTTCAAGTGAAATACAATGTTTTTCAAGTTGTAAGAATCTGTTTGAAAGTTCGTTAAAACTGCTTTATCAACCATAACATTCATATCATTTGATTTAAAAGACTCAGCCGTAAACAAAGAACTTGACTCATCATCACGTTCAGCATCCTGATCACTTTCTCCCCCTTTATGATTCATATTTGTTGAATCAGAAATGGTATTGCTATCAGTCTTTTCCAAGAAATATGTGTCATAAGTGGGCATAATTTGATTAGTATGCAGTCGTTCATTAGAAAGCACAATATGTTGATTAGTGACATGTACCTCAGCAGCTGATATTTGATCATGTTCAGATATGTGAATAATATCAATACCAGAGAAGTGAATTGTGTCATGCTTAGCAGACTTAGTGTCACTACTTTGCTGATGTTGTGCTCTTTCGTGAATGAACCCCTTGACATTACCCATGAGAATGAGTAGTGTATCTCTGAACGTGTCAACCTCGATTCCCGTGTGATCAGCAAAACACCTTTTTGTCATCTGACTATCGTAGTCATACTCCATAGTGAATTCCGAATCGATGAACACTTGGAGTTGTTTGTTGAGTACACAAAGGGCAGCTAAGGATCCAATTTTGGAAGATTCTCCTTGGTCAAGTTGTTGTTGTAGTTGATCTAAGTTAAGAATCATTGTGCTGGTGAAAGTTTGAACATCTTGACCAAAGAGTATTGCAAATGCACGTTCGAATCCCATCTTGAATCCAGTTCCATCTAAAAGTACCGTGAGGTGTGAATGAAGTAGTTGAAAACATTCAATGCAACTGTCCTTTGCATTATTAGGCAATCTAAATGGCTGAAGAAAGTCTTTCTCATGAGAATTCGAGCACAATGATTCCATTTCAGTGTTATCAGACTCAAACACGATTACATGTTGTACAGGGTTGGAAATCTTATGATCATCGTTCACGTCGTACAGTTTGAGTATCTCAGAGATGACAAAATCTGAATTAGTAGACATGATTGTGAACGTGCACGGGATTTTACAATTCTATGATTTAAACCAAGAAATAGATTCTTTCGCGGGATTTTACAAAATCAATAAGAAACCGTGAAATGATGCTGAGTACTTAAGTGATTGAGTGTGAGATGATAAACTTTGCAAGGTACAGTAAGTTATCTAAGTCAAGTCACAATGAGTCAAATCACACCAAGTCAAATCACAATTAGTCAAAATGCAGGCATCAACTTGCAACGTCAGATTGTAATTGGACAAGTTGCAACAACTCAAATCGCAACAATTCTCAAATCACAGAACTATTCAACTCGCAGCGTATTCTCAATTCACAACAACTTGATCACCTAGCAGTGAGTTATCAACTAGCAGTGTGATTAGGTTCAGTTGATGCAAGTTACAATGGTAAAATTATGGTCTGAAAACTTAAAACCTCAATAACTTCAGCCTGTTCCGGTCGTTTTGACTGGTATTTCGCTGAAAACGGAGTTACGGTTCAAAAGATGTGGTCGATTGAAGTTTTGCCGTAAAAAGTAAACTTTGGTCAAACTGCAATTATGGCAAATCGCTAACTTGAGCTAATCACTGAATAAGAGCTAATCGCTAGCTGGAGCTAATCACTAGTTGTAGCTAATCGCTAGCTGGAGCTAATCGCTGGAGCTAATCGCTGGAGTTAATCGCTAGCTGGGAACTAATCGCTATTGGGAGATAATCGCTACTTGGAGATAATCGCTATTTGGAGATAATCGCTACTTGGAGATAATCGCTAGTTTCACAAAACGACAGATCATACTAATCGCTAATCATAAACTGCCAAACCAATCGCTATCTAGTGATTTGTCCTTTTGTCCAAATATCGTAAAAAGAGATAATCGCTAGAGTTAATCGCTACCAAAACTGAGATAATCGCTACTAAGAAACTCTCACCGAGGAGCTAATCGCTAACAAGAAACACAAACCAAAATCACTCCAAATCCAAAGTAACAAATGATAAAGCTTATCCAGATGAAAAGCCACGTAACTCTAACCCTACTAATCACAAAAGTACACCCATAACACATCATATTACACTAACAAGATCAAACCAAGGTGTTTTTCTATAAAACTATTCTAACTAACCAAAAACCACAAAAAACGCACCAAATCCGAATATCCAAGGCCCTAAGATGAAACCTGGTCTCTTGAAACCAATTGTAAGATACTAAATAATCATAACATGTATGGTTTTATGGTTATAGATCGAATAGTATAAAGAGAGGAAGAGAGTTTAGAGAGAGAAAGAAATAGGGAGAGAATGGGAGTTCTAAAGAGAGAAAGTGAAAGAAAAATTTGTTGTATGATTATAAGCTCCAACCCTCTCCCTAGGTGGGAGAGGGCTTATATAGTTACAATAAAACGCCCTCTAGCGGGCTGTAGATCAGGTGTACAGTGGGTAAATACCCGTCCGTCCTCCACGGTGTTACTTAAACTAATATACTATTAACTAAATATTAATAAGACTACGAGCTATATCAATGCTATTACATTCTTGTGGTGACCGAGTCTTCAATAGGAATATTTGTATTCCTAACATTTGTGAACTTGAAAATAGGGTTTACTACCTAATTGAAAAACAAAAGAAACCCTTAAGTCCACAACGAGCAACGGTTAACTCTATCTCTGACATAAAACCAACACCGTTGTCCGAATCACCTCTTATGGAGAACGCAAAAACCTTCCAAAAGTATACTCGACCCTATTCACCTCCTCACGACCTCAGCCCAGAATTCGAGGCTCGAATGAGAGAATATATGTCAACCCATTCTGAAAGGTTGGCAAAATTCGAGGAGGCCGTTTATAAACAGAAGGAGGAAATGCAAGAAAAGATGGTGGAGATGATGAGCCTGTTGAAGGAGTAACACGAAAACAAAAACTCCGAAAAAGGTATTAGTGAGGAAAGAAAGCGACATACCCACCACCAAGTTTTTTAACTCTATCTCTATTGTTCATATAGACGACAGAGAAAAGGAAGAGCGACCAATTGTCAAGGACGACTGTGGGGATAACTTCATTGCAACCAACGAAGCTAATGAGAGTGATTTAGTTAAAGGATCTTGCTCAGATGAAGGGAACAAAGAGCCCTCTATGAAACATCCACATGAATCCCGAACCATAGGGTATTATCTAAACCACAACATTAATAAAAAGACCATTAATAATTGGGTGAAAAACAGTAGGATAGACTACACATCGAGAGGCTCTAAAGGGAAGAAGAAAAAGAATGAGGGTGAGACATTATTCATAAGTCCATTGTGTCAAAAGTATTCTCACCCAGAAGGTCAACAAAAAACAGGCGGTCTACGGAAACTTCGAAATATTATGTGGCATAGGAGATTTAAAATATCTGGAGACTTTAGCGGATCAAGGGTCCGAGGTGAACATAATGCCTTATCCATTTATGCTCAGTTAACCAATAAGACACCAACCGCCACCCGCATTAGGTTGTCCCTCGCATATCATTCTTATGTGTACCCTTTAGGAATTGCAGAGGATGTATTAATTAATGTAGCAGGATTCCTATATCCCATTGACTTCATGATTCTTGATGATAGGGAGAATGACTACATACCTGTAATCCTGGGAGCACCATTCCTTGCTACAACACGAGCTACCATCAAATATGAAACGGGGACAATAGAGCTCAGGTAGGGGCGAAGAAGAGTTCACTTTCACATGACCCCATGGAATGTTGGGAAGTGCAAAATGCAGAAAAGACTCTCAACCAACTCTAATTCACCTAATAATCATGTCCGGAGTGCGATCCTTGCTTGGGAAGCAAGGATCAAGAATCTCCAAAGGCACGGAGGAGGGGAAGAGGAAAAGAGAAATATGGTGTCTAAAGAAGTTGCGGTCGAATGCAATCAGCAGATTGGAGATACTGACAAGTTTATGAGAGGGGAGTTGGTACTTTTAAGCCATTCAAGGATAAAACTACCTCCTGATAAACTAAAAACTTGGTGGTATGGACCATTCACAATCAAAAGCTTATGTCAAAATGGGGTAGTAATCCTGATTAATGAAAAAGGTGGAGAGATGACTGTGAATGTCGAACGATTGAAACATTACCACCATGATAGCAAGGATTCTATCAACAATGGATACATCATATTACGGGACGAAGTCACGTAATAGAGAGTGACTTTGAGTCTAGCTACATGACTCGTTAAAAAGCGCTTCTTGGGAGGCAACCCAAGCTTTATTTGTTTGATTGTTTGTTTATTTGATTTTTATTTGCTTTCGTATGCATGTTTTATTTATATTGTTTATGGTTCATGCATCAAACAAATAGTGAAAATGCTTTATTTTGTCTTTAACTTCGTCTTAACTATATATAAAGGTATTTTGCAAAAGATAAGTGTAAGGGAGATCAAAATTTGTTTAAAAGAACGGATTGAACATGAACGATAACAATTAGATATAAACATGCATATTAGTATTTGTTTGAGTCAAATGCTTGTATCGAGTCATAATGATTGTTTTGCAGGATTCCAGGAATTAGAACATAGGTTTTTCCAGAAATTTTCCGGAAACAATGTATTAAAATTCTGTCAGATCAATTCTGACGGCGTCAGGCATCACCTGACGACGTCAGGTATTATTTTCTAGAAATTTTTGCAGGTTTTGTTTTTCTGCCGGAATTGTAATTTTGTAAAATCTGTATTTTATAAACTCCAGGAATCTGCAAACATTCATTCCACAAGCATTATATCTTTACTTGCTTTCTAGGATTTAATTTTATATAGAATTTACTACCGATTTTACTTCTTGTTTGTTTTCTAAGCTAATTAACATGTTATATTGGACAAGAATATGTACATGGAGAATCAAGCTTTTGGCGCTGCTTTAATCTTGGAGTTTCCACATTTTCTTGGAGGAGGATTTAACCATGTTACTACATCATCCACACCGAACGAATCAGGGGAGTATTTGTTTCATTCTTTTATTTTCTTTACTTTTACATCTTTTAATTGAACATTGGGGACAATTTTCGGCTTAAGTGTAAGGGGGGGGGGTAAATGAAGATTCCTTAGAGATTACAATTGCACTTGATTTTTGTTTTGTTTAATAGTAGATGTGCAATAAAACTGAGAGAAACACTTGTTAGAGTAATTTTAGCACCAAATTTAAATCTTTTTGCAACATGTAGGAGTGAAACTTTAGTCTTAATAAGTGTCTCATGGATAGGAGTTATATGACTAGCACAAAAAAAAAAGAAAAAAAAAACCGTACCACTCAAAAATTTTCCACGCCAAATATGCGAGGTTCGCCCCTAGATTTGTTAGGAAAAGCCTTAGTGCTTATGCGTGTACCGGTAGTATTTAGATTCTAGAACGTGCGTTAGTGATTCATTCCAAGACCACAAGTGAGACTACATTCGTGTAGTTGGATTACTACATGATAAGAGGCATTAGGATAACCCATGTTTTTAAGCCTGTTTTTATATAATTACATTGACTTCATTGGTCAAGTAATTTTCTCACACCTTAGCGATGTACTCATTTTTAGTACACGATTCCCCTAGTACACGCCTCAGAGTCTATCTTTTCGTTTCTAACTTTAAGTATTTTACTTAAAGGAAGAATTTGTTTACAATCCACCCCCAAATGTACACCCAACTCGCCTTAGCCTTCCTTGTATGCACTCATCTTTAGTGCATTATTGTTACAACATATGTTTAAACTCTTTGTTAATTGTCTAATTGATTACATGGTTGCTAAGTCGAGTCATATCTTGTACATATTGTTTTGGGACGATTGGGACTCATGGGTAAAGTACTATTGTTACGGAGTAATGGGGAAGAACATCAATTATTACCCCCATATGTGCACAAATGTTTTAAAGTACTCCAAGTGTTTTGATTATCTTAATTCGAGTCATTAGAANTATGGACTACCATCCCGTTTCCTTTTATGTTTATTTTAAGTTTCTGTTATTTCATAGTTAGCTCAAGTTGAGTCGAGTCTTGGCTTAGCAACGCCGCATTGTACATGTAATTAACAAAGATAATTGACTTGCCACTAGTAAAATATCTCTTTATCCAACAAATCGTGTTTTCCATATCCCTACACCTAACGTTATAACCCTTGAAAAGACCTCTTTGATATTTTTCCTCTTACGCCAAGTGGAGGAGGTTTTCGATCCTTTCCCAAGCCTATGGTAATCTATTTGCTATGACAGGTAGTGAGTGATATTTTTTCCATTTCCTTTAGTTATATATACGTTTATAACACCTGAGAGATGAGAGTATCCAAACACTATTTGTGAGGTGCTAGTGTTTAATTTCCGTGCTTATTTTGATTAAGGTGGAACGATCATTTGTTGTAATTACTTTTATATTAATGTTAAATGACCCCTAACTTGTATTTTGATTAAAATAAAAGCTCATTTGCTTGAGGACAAGCAAATCCCAAGTGTAAGGGTATTTGATAAGGAAAAATTTGTTACAATTTTAAGGGGTCGTTTAAGCCCTAAGTCATGATAATATGATCAATTATTACCTTAAGTCGTTCATTTTGTCATTTTAGGTACTTTTGAGAAGAATTCTGGAAAACATAGCATTTTGGACGTTTTTAGAGCAAAAAGTGAAGAAAACGACAAGGTCAAGAATCCAAGCTGGAAATTGTACCTGACGGCGTCACCCATTTCAAAGGGACAGCGTCACTCATTAAGACAAGAGGTGGATATCACGTTTACACTTGACGCGCCAGAAGAATTTTTGTGCATAACATGTGACGACGTCACTCTATACCAGAAGTAGCCGTCACGTGTATTTCCTAAAGCGTGATGGCCCAGAAACTTTATAAGAAGACGGCGTCAAGAAGATGGATTGGACAACAAGAAACCCTAGACACGGAGAGATGATGGCATCAACCATTAAAAGGGGACGCCGTCACCTTTGTAATTCTATATATACTTTTTAATTTTTCATTCATAAAAGAGGACTTTTGGTAGGGAACTTTTGGTACGAACCATAGTCGACTTTTATAGCATTTTTAGGGTTTCAAACCCTCTTTTCTTCAATGTTCAATTAAAGATAAGTTATCTTTTAATCATTCAATATGTCTATGTGTTGTTTGATTATATCGTATGCTTTTCTTTCTTTTAACATGCTAGCTTAGATTTACTTGTGTTTGCTTACATCTAATGAAACCTAGTTATTGAATGTTGGTTAATGGTTTGTCATTAATTATTGTGGGTGATTGTTTTTAGCGTTAGGCTTAAGAAAACTGGCTAATCTCTTATACGGTAACTTGCTTGAACGTCTTAAGAAACGTAATCGGATGTGTACTATGGTTTTATTGGTTGTATTAAATGCATAAGCAACTATTAATGAGGCCATGATAGGATACTAAGCGTGTCGTCATAGGAAGAGATAGAAGCTTATAGAGTTGGGGAAGATCGTACACGGCCCCACGAATGGTATTAAGGAATGCAACCTTTCACCCATGCAATTGTGACAAACCAATTAATCAATGAAAGATAACTAGGGAGTAAAGAAATCTAAGTAAACACGCTTTCCCTCATATTAGAAGTTCTCATATTTACTTTCTTGTTATTTTATTTTTTATTGCAATTGCAGTTATTTGGGTTAGTTGACTAGCAACTAATTCCGCGCACTATTCCAATACCCGAGATATTTACTTGCTTTTGGGAGAACGCATAAACCTTCCAAAAGTATACTCGACCCTATTCACCTCCTCATGACCTCAGCCCAGAATTCAAGGCTCGAATGAGAGAATATATGTCAACCCATTCTGAAAGGTTGGCAAAATTCGAGGAGGCCGTTTATAAACAGAAGGAGGAAATGCAAGAAAAGATGGCGGAGATGATGAGCCTGTTGAAGGAGTAACACGAAAACAAAAACTCCGAAAAAGGTATTAGTGAGGAAAGAAAGCGACATACCCACCACCAAGTTTTTTTTAACTCTATCTCTATTGTTCATATAGACGACAGAGAAAAGGAAGAGCGACCAATTATCAAGGACGACTGTGGGGATAACTTCATTGCAACCAATGAAGCTAACGAGAGTGATTTAGTTAAAGGATCTTGCTCAGATGAAGGGAAAAAAGAGCCCTCTATGAAACAGCCACATGAATCCCGAACCATAGGGTATTATCTAAACCACAGCATTAATAAAAAGACCATTGATAATTGGGTGAAAAACAGTGGGATAGACTACACATCAAGAGGCTCTAAAGTGAAGAAGAAAAAGAAGGAGGGTGAGACATTATTCATAAGTCCATTGTGTCAAAAGTATTCTCACCCGGAAGGTCAACAAAAAATAGGCGGTCTACGGAAACTTCGAAATATTATGTGGCGTAGGAGGTTTAAAATATCTGGAGACTTTAGCGGATCAAGGGTCCGAGGTGAACATAATGCCCTTATCCATTTATGCTCAGTTAACCAATAAGACACCAACCGCCACCCGCATTAGGTTGTCCCTCGCATATCATTCTTATGTGTACCCTTTAGGAATTGCAGAGGATGTATTAATTAATGTAGCAGGATTCCTATATCCCATTGACTTCATGATTCTTGATGATAGGGAGAATGACTACATACCTGTAATCCTGGGAGCACCATTCCTTGCTACAACACGAGCTACCATCAAATATGAAACGGGGACAATAGAGCTCAGGTAGGGGCGAAGAAGAGTTCACTTTCACATGACCCCATGGAATGTTGGGAAGTGCAAAATGCAGAAAAGACTCTCAACCAACTCTAATTCACCTAATAATCATGTCCGGAGTGCGATCCTTGCTTGGGAAGCAAGGATCAAGAATCTCCAAAGGCACGGAGGAGGGGAAGAGGAAAAGAGAAATATGGTGTCTAAAGAAGTTGCGGTCGAATGCAATCAGCAGATTGGAGATACTGACAAGTTTATGAGAGGGGAGTTGGTACTTTTAAGCCATTCAGGGATAAAACTACCTCCTGATAAACTAAAAACTTGGTGGTATGGACCATTCACAATCAAAAGCTTATGTCAAAATGGGGTAGTAATCCTGATTAATGAAAAAGGTGGAGAGATGACTGTGAATGTCGAACGATTGAAACATTACCACCATGATAGCAAGGATTCTATCAACAATGGATACATCATATTACGGGACGAAGTCACGTAATAGAGAGTGACTTTGAGTCTAGCTACATGACTCGTTAAAAAGCGCTTCTTGGGAGGCAACCCAAGCTTTATTTGTTTGATTGTTTGTTTATTTGATTTTTATTTGCTTTCGTATGCATGTTTTATTTATATTGTTTATGGTTCATGCATCAAACAAATAGTGAAAATGCTTTATTTTGTCTTTAACTTCGTCTTAACTATATATAAAGGTATTTTGCAAAAGATAAGTGTAAGGGAGATCAAAATTTGTTTAAAAGAACGGATTGAACATGAACGATAACAATGAGATATAAACATGCATATTAGTATTTGTTTGAGTCAAATGCTTGTATCGAGTCATAATGATTGTTTTGCAGGATTCCAGGAATTAGAACATAGGTTTTTCCAGAAATTTTCCGGAA
>LBNU01002165.1:25862-39170 GCA_014162995.1 Artemisia annua | reverse complement strand
TTGTGGGTGATTGATTTTAGCGTTAGGCTTAAGAAAACTGGCTAATCTCCTATACGGTAACTTGCTTGAACGTCTTAAGAAACGTAATCGGATGTGTACTATGGTTTTATTGGTTGTATTAAATGCATAAGCAACTATTAATGAGGCCATGATAGGATACTAAGCGTGTCGTCATAGGAAGAGATAGAAGCTTATAGAGTTGGGGAAGATCGTACACGGCCCCACGAATGGTATTAAGGAATGCAACCTTTCACCCATGCAATTGTGACAAACCAATTAATCAATGAAAGATAACTAGGGAGTAAAGAAATCTAAGTAAACACGCTTTCCCTCATATTAGAAGTTCTCATATTTACTTTCTTGTTATTTTATTTTTTATTGCAATTGCAGTTATTTGGGTTAGTTGACTAGCAACTAATTCCGCGCACTATTCCAATACCCGAGATATTTACTTGCTTTCCTAAAAACATAAAAAATATAAAAAGAATCATCCCTCACCTCTAGACCTAGTTAGATTAGTTTCAATCCTAACAAACACTATTCCCCGAGAGAAAGATCAATCCCCCGGTACTTGCCACTCACTATACTACATCGGTCAGGTACACTGCCTGGTGGGGATTGCAAGCTTCTCAAGATCCCTTGAGAAGTAAAACCTTTTGTGTAGACCGCAATCCACGCATCACCTATCCAACCCAATGATGCATCAATAGTTTTGGATAAAATTAATTATGTTGATGCACGAGGCAGATCCAAGTCAGTGATGGCTTGGGTTCCCAAAAGGAACTAAATCCTTCATTTTATGTGCAGGAACATTCACGTACTAAAGAAGGTGATCAAGGATACTCATATAGTGGATGTTCAAGGCACATGACAGGCAACAAGTCATATCTTTCAGACTTTACACCTCTGGATGGTGGCTATGTTAGCTTTGGAGGTGGTGTTGGTAGTAAAATTTCTGGTAAAGGAACAATTAAAACTGGAAATTTAGACTTTGAAGATGTGTATTTTGTAAAAGAACTTAAGTACAATCTCTTTAGTGTGTCACAAATGTGTGACAAGAAGAACAAAATTATTTTTACTGACAATGAATGTTTTGTCCTTACTCCTTATTTTAAGTTGCCTGATGAAAGTCAAGTGCTACTTAAAATTCCTAGAAAGGGCAATCTACACAGTGTTGATATGAAGAACATTGTTCCTAAGGAGAATCTTACTTGTTTTCTTGCAAAAGCCACACTGGAAGAGTCTATGCTTTGGCATAGAAGGCTTGGTCGTATTAATTTTAAAACCATTAATAAGATTGTAAAAGATGGTTTGGTAAGAGGTTTGCCTCAGAAAAGATTTGAAAATGACCAAACTTGTGTTGCTTGTCTTAAGGATAAACAACATAGAGCTTCTTGTAAACCCAAGACCCTTAACTCTATTACTCACCCACTTTATATGCTGCATATGAACCTATTTGGTCCTACTTCTGTGAATAGTATTCTTCATAAGAGATATTGTCTGGTTGTGACAGATGATTATAGCAGGTTCACTTGGCTTTTCTTTTTAGCTACTAAGGATGAAACAACTAGCATCCTTAAGAACTTTATAACAGAAGTAGAAAACCTAGTTTATAAGAAGGTAAAAATCATCATATGTGACAATGGGACAGAGTTTAAGAATAGAGTTATGGATGATTTTTGTAGGATCAAAGGTATTAAAAGGGAATTTAGTGTACCTAGGACTCCTCAGCAAAATGAGGTTGCTGAAAGGAGAAATAGAACATTAAATGAGGCTGCTAGAACCATGTTAGCTGATTCTAAACTTCCCATGAATATTTGGGCTAAAGCAGTTAATACTGCTTGTTATGTGCAAAACAGGGTTTTGGTAGTTCAATCTAAAAACAAAACACCTTATGAGCTGTTTAGAGGTAGAACTCCTACCTTAGAATTCATGAGACCATTTGGATGTCATGTTACCATTCTCAATACCTTAGATCACTTAGGGAAATTTGATGACAAATCAGATGATGGTTATTTATTTAGGTACTCTATGGTTAGCAAAGCATTTAGGGTATACAATTTAAGAACCAAACATATTGAGGAGAACTTGCATGTTAGGTTTTTAGAGAATAAGTCTAATGTTGCAGGTACAGGTCCAAATTGGATGTTTGATATTGATTCTTTGACCCATTCTATGAATTATGTACTAGTTCTTGCAGGTACAACTACTAATGATTTTCCAGGATCAATTAACTTGTATTTTGATTAAAATAAAAGCTCATTTGCTTGAGGACAAGCAAATCCCAAGTGTAAGGGTATTTGATAAGGAGAAATTTGTTACGCTTTTAAGGGGTCGTTTAAGCCCTAAGTCATGATAATATGATCAATTATTACCTTAAGTCGTTCATTTTGTCATTTTAGGTACTTTTGAGAAGAATTCTGGAAAACATAGCATTTTGGACGTTTTTGGAGCAAAAAGTGAAGAAAACGACAAGGTCAAGAATCCAAGCTGGAAATTGTACCTGACGGCGTCACTCATTAAGACAAGAGGTGGATATCACGTTTACACTTGACGCGCCAGAAGAATTTTTGTGCATAACATGTGACGACGTCACTCTATACCAGAAGTAGCCGTCACGTGTATTTCCTAAAGCGTGATGGCCCAGAAACTTTATAAGAAGACGGCGTCAAGAAGATGGATTGGACAACAAGAAACCCTAGACACGGAGAGATGATGGCGTCAACCATTAAAAGGGGACGCCGTCACCTTTGTAATTCTATATATACTTTTCAATTTTTCATTCATAAAAGAGGACTTTTGGTAGGGAACTTTTGGTACGAACCCTAGTCGACTTTTACAGCATTTTTAGGGTTTCAAACCCTCTTTTCTTCAATGTTCAATTAAAGATAAGTTATCTTTTAATCATTCAATATGTCTATGTGTTGTTTGATTATATCGTATGCTTTTCTTTCTTTTAACATGCTAGCTTAGATTTACTTGTGTTTGCTTAGATCTAATGAAACCTAGTTATTGATTGTTGGTTAATGGTTTGTCATTAATTATTGTGGGTGATTGCTTTTAGCGTTAGGCTTAAGAAAACTGGCTAATCTCCTATACGGTAACTTGCTTGAACGTCTTAAGAAACGTAATCGGATGTGTACTATGGTTTTATTGGTTGTATTAAATGCATACGCAACTATTAATGAGGCCATGATAGGATACTAAGCGTGTCGTCATAGGAAGAGATAAAAGCTTATAGAGTTGGGGAAGATCGTACACGGCCCCACGAATGGTATTAAGGAATGCAACCTTTCACCCATGCAATTGTGACAAACCAATTAATCAATGAAAGATAACTAGGGAGTAAAGAAATCTAAGTAAACACGCTTTCCCTCATATTAGAAGTTCTCATATTTACTTTCTTGTTATTTTATTTTTTATTGCAATTACAGTTATTTGGGTTAGTTGACTAGCAACTAATTCCGCGCACTATTCCAATACCCGAGATATTTACTTGCTTTCCTAAAAACATAAAAAATATAAAAAGAATCATCCCTCACCTCTAGACCTAGTTAGATTAGTTTCAATCCTAACAAACACTATTCCCCGAGAGAAAGATCAATCCCCCGGTACTTGCCACTCACTATACTACATCGGTCAGGTACACTGCCTGGTGGGGATTGCAAGCTTCTCAAGATCCCTTGAGAAGTAAAACCTTTTGTGTAGACCGCAATCCACGCATCACCTATCCAACCCAATGATGCATCAATAGTTTTGGATAAAATTAATTATGTTGATGCACGAGGCAGATCCAAGTCAGTGATGGCTTGGGTTCCCAAAAGGAACTAAATCCTTCATTTTATGTGCAGGAACATTCACGTACTAAAGAAGGTGATCAAGGATACTCATATAGTGGATGTTCAAGGCACATGACAGGCAACAAGTCATATCTTTCAGACTTTACACCTCTGGATGGTGGCTATGTTAGCTTTAGAGGTGGTGTTGGTAGTAAAATTTCTGGTAAAGGAACAATTAAAACTGGAAATTTAGACTTTGAAGATGTGTATTTTGTAAAAGAACTTAAGTACAATCTCTTTAGTGTGTCACAAATGTGTGACAAGAAGAACAAAATTATTTTTACTGACAATGAATGTTTTGTCCTTACTCCTTATTTTAAGTTGCCTGATGAAAGTCAAGTGCTACTTAAAATTCCTAGAAAGGGCAATCTATACAGTGTTGATATGAAGAACATTGTTCCTAAGGAGAATCTTACTTGTTTGCTTGCAAAAGCCACACTCGAAGAGTCTATGCTTTGGCATGGAAGGCTTGGTCGTATTAATTTTAAAACCATTAATAAGATTGTAAAAGATGGTTTGGTAAGAGGTTTGCCTCAGAAAAGATTTGAAAATGACCAAACTTGTGTTGCTTGTCTTAAGGATAAATAACACAGAGCTTCTTGTAAACCCAAGACCCTTAACTCTATTACTCACCCACTTTATATGCTGCATATGGACCTATTTGGTCCTACTTCTGTGAGTAGTATTCTTCATAAGAGATATTGTCTGGTTGTGACAGATGATTATAGCAGGTTCACTTGGCTTTTCTTTTTAGCTACTAAGGATGAAACAACTAGCATCCTTAAGAACTTTATAACAGAAGTAGAAAACCTAGTTTATAAGAAGGTAATAATCATCATATGTGACAATGGGACAGAGTTTAAGAATAGAGTTATGGATGATTTTTGTAGGATCAAAGGTATTAAAAGGGAATTTAGTGTACCTAGGACTCCTCAGCAAAATGAGGTTGCTGAAAGGAGAAATAGAACATTAATTGAGGCTGCTAGAACCATGTTAGCTGATTCTAAACTTCCCATGAATATTTGGGCTAAAGTAGTTAATACTGCTTGTTATGTGCAAAACAGGGTTTTGGTAGTTCAATCTAAAAACAAGACACCTTATGAGCTGTTTAGAGGTAGAACTCCTACCTTAGAATTCATGAGACCATTTGGATGTCATGTTACCATTCTCAATACCTTAGATCACTTAGGGAAATTTGATGGCAAATCAGATGATGGTTATTTTGTTAGGTACTCTATGGTTAGAAAAGCATTTAGGGTATACAATCTAAGAACCAAACATATTGAGGAGAACTTGCATGTTAGGTTTTTAGAGAATAAGTCTAATGTTGCAGGTACAGGTCCAAATTGGATGTTTGATATTGATTCTTTGACCCATTCTATGAATTATGTACTAGTTCTTGCAGGTACAACTACTAATGATTTTGCAGGGTCAGAAGAATATATTGATGTAGATGGATCAAGTATGGAAGATGAGTCAGTTCAAGATCACATTCTAATGCCTATCTGGAATGATGATCCTACTCCAACGAATGGTGATCCACAACCCTCTAATGAAGCTGAGAGGAATGCAGATGCAGTGGATGCTCAAAATAAGGATATGACTGAAAGCAGTACAAACAGAGTTAGTACTACTGAGGAAAATGTTTGTACTGATGGACCAGATGTGAACATTGTTGATCCACCAGTTACCTTTACTCCCCAGCATAATCCTTTTGATGACTTTGCAGTTGGTTTGCATAACATGCCTATCACTTATGAAGTACCTCAGACTCCTCAAACAAGAGTCAATAAAGATCATACTCTTGAAAATATCATTGGTGATGTTCACTCGAATGTGAAGACAAGAAAGCAGTTGCAAGAAGCAGATCATCATGGTCTTGTGGTCTTGTCAGTGAAATATATGAGTCTAAAGATCATGAAGAAAAGAATGAGTGTCTGTTTGAATGCTTTCTGTCACAAATTGAACCAAAGAATGTCCTCAAAGCTTTAGAAGACTCTAGCTGGGTGGAAGCAATGCAAGAAGAATTGCTTCAATTCAAGATTCAGAGAGTTTGGGTGCTTGTTGATCCACCTAGAGGCAAGAGGGTCATTGGTACAAAGTGGGTATTCAGGAATAAGAAGGATGAGAGAGGCATTGTAATAAGAAATAAATCTAGACTTGTGGCTCAGGGATATACACAAGAAGAAGAATTGACTATGAAGAAGTTTCTGCACTTGTTGCAAGAATTGAGGCAATCAGGCTCTTTCTAGTATATGCATCTTTCATGGGTTTCATTGTTTATCAAATGGATGTAAAGAGTGCTTTTCTTTATGGTAAAATGGAAGAGGAGGTGTATGTTTCACAACCTCCTGGTTTCACTGATCTAGACCATCCAGACAAAGTTTACAAGGTGGTTAAAGCTCTCTATGGCTTGCATCAAGCTCCAAGAGCTTGGTATGAAACCATGGCTTCTTACCTTTTAGAGAATGGATTTCACAGAGGTAAGATTGATCAAACTCTCTTTATCAAGAAGAACAAAGGTGATATTTTACTAGTTCAGGTGTATGTGGATGATATCATCTTTAGTTCTACCAAGAAGTCAATGTGCAAGGAGTTTGAAAAGTTAATGAAAGATCAGTTCCAAATGAGTTCTATGAGAGAACTTAATTTCTTTTTGGGGCTACAAGTGCAACAAAGAACTGATGGAATATTTATCAGCCAAGATAAATATGTAGCTGAAATCATGAGGAAAATTCAGTTTGGTGATGCAAAAGTGGCTAGTACACCTGCAGATAAAGATACAGCTTTGATGTTGAAAGATAATAGTGGTGAACCTGTGGATGTTCACACTTACAGATCTATGATTGGTTCCTTGATGTATCTCACATCATCAAGACCAAATTTCATGTTTGTTGTGTGTGCTTGTGCAAGGTTTCAAGTCACTCCAAAGATCTCTCACTTAACTGCAGTGAAGAGGATTTTTAGGTATCTTAAAGGTCAACCTAAATTGGGATTATGGTATCCAAAGGAATCTCCATTGGAACTGGTATATTATTCATACAGTGATTATGCTGGTGCAAGTTTGGTTAAGAAGTCTACCACAGGAGGATGTCAATTCCTTGGATGTAGGTTGATCTCATAGCAGTGCAAAAAGCAAACAATGGTGGCTACTTCAATAACTGAAGCAGAGTATGTGGCTGCTGCTAGTTGCTGTGCTCAAGTGTTGTGGCTTCAAAATCAGCTACTTGATTATGGGTACAATTTTATGAACACCATTATTTATATTGACAATAGCATTACTATGTGTATTATTAAAAATCCAGTTCAACATTTTAAAACTAAACACATAGAAATTAGACATCATTTTATTAGAGATTGTAATGAGAAAAGATTAATTCAAGTTGTCAAAATTCATACTGATGACAACTATGCTGATTTGTTAACTAAAGGTTTTAATGTGGGGAGGTTTCAATACTTGGTTGCAGGTATTGGAATGCTCAACCCTTAAAATCTGATGTCTAAGTGTTCTTTTTAAAGAATTTGGATTTATACTGCTTGTATTGTCAATAACAGTTGCTTTGTATAGTTTGTACTATTAGTTGAATTTTGGTACTGTTTATGTTAGTCAATGCTCATAACTGTCATGTAGGAAATATTTTGTCTTGTATTTGAACTAACATTCACAGATTCCATAAGAACTATGAGTGGTCTTGTACTAGACAGTGGATTGGTGATTGCTAAGATTGAATGGTGTGCTTCTCAACACACAACAAATTGTAATCAGTTAACCATGTCTAATCCACATAAGAACTGGCTAGTCCAGAGCAAACAGCTTGTGGTAAAGACAACTCAAATCCGGTTATAGTTGATATTTTACCAAAAACTATATGGTTATCAACTCACCATACTTCATAATGAAGAGTTTGCTAGTCCAAGGCAAACGACTCTTGGTAAAGACACATCAAATCCGTTGATAGCTGATAGTTTGCTCAAAACTATGTATAAGCAGTCATGTGTTTATAAATCTTTATACTGCTCTTTAAGAGTTTTATCAAAATACTTTGTACTGATGGGTAAAGGTTTGTACAGCTAGTGTTAATTTGTACTAGCGGTTAAAACTGTTTGCCCAGTAACTGAGTTTTGAATAAAGTCGTTGGGAAAATCTTTTGTTGCTATACTTTTAGGGTTTTATACTTGGAAAATTATCTTGTTACTAAATATATATCTTTTACCAAAGATAATTCTTTTCCCTACACAACAATTTACAAACCATAATCATATAAATATAACATCCCAATTGGCTTTTGTTATCATAACAATCGATCTATTTTCTATAAAAAATGATTGTTCATAAAATCATGGTTAACTTGGTTTCTGGAGGCTCAGGAGTAAAACCTAGTTCAACTAGGAATGAAACTCAGTCTATGTCCCATGATGCACCTCTCACAGCAGGTTACATAGCTAGAAGTGTTAAGGACAGTTTGCAACTTAATGAATTGATGGACCTTTGTACCACTTTATCTTCCAAAGTTTCTGTCTTGGAAGTTGACCTCCAGAATACAAGGATGCTTTATGAAGAATTGCAAGCTCATGTCATGCAGTTGAAAGCCAATACGGTTGATGATATTGTTTCTTCTACTTCCTCAGATTCTGATGATTTTTATATTGCTATGACGAATTCTTCCAAACAGGGGAGGAAAACAGAGTCATGGATTCAGGGGAGGAGATTTGATTTTGAAAATTATGATGAAGAAACAGGTACTTCTGATGATCAAGAAAGTACTGCTAGTTTTCATAAAGGTACTGATAGTGATTGTGAAAAGAAAAGAGATAAAGAAAAGGTTCCAATGATTGTTGGAAAAGCTGGAAAAGCTCTGAATGTTGATCCAATTGTGGATTGGGAGATCAGCAGAGATAAGTTTGGTAAAGTTTGGAAGGTGATCAGAGCTGGTGGAAATTCTACACTTTATAAGAACATTGAAACATTGGTGAAGTCTTGCAATAGAGAAGACTTAGATACTTTATGGAGGATGGTTCAACAGAAACTCAAGATTGCTAAGAAAATAGATGTGAAAAAGCAAGAAGTTTGGGTAGAGCTTAAAGATTATATAACCAGATTCTACATATGTATATTGGAACTTTCCAAGTCAAAATTGTAATATTTCATAGAAATTCTATGACTCATACAATGTTCATCACTTATCAACAGAAAGTGGAGTTGATCTATTCATGTTTGCTGAGTTAAAATATCCATTGTGTACTAAAGTGCTTATTGGAATGTTGTTTTCAAAGCTTCAATGTGAACAAGAAACTGAAACTGTTCAAAATCTCATCCTAAGCATAGGTGGTCAGTTGCTAACTAAAATTTGTGATGAGCTTGACAGTGAATCACAAGCAAAAAGGAGGAAAAGGTGTTAAGTGTTTGAAAGAATTCCCCTCATTCTTAAATGTTAAATTATAATTGAAGAAACTTGTGAACTTGTAATGGAATCGCAAGTTTAGCGGAGGATTGTTGGGAATTATACTTAACAGTTGGAACTGTCAAACTTATACAAGAAACTGTTAGAATATTGCACTAGCAGTACTGACTGAGTTAGTACTACTAGCACAGACAGTTAGTACTGCTTATGAGATAATGATCAAAAGTGAAGACGCGTTTAAGATAATTATAGAATAGATTGCATGTATATCTTATACCAGTTATACGTTTAGGAAGATAAGAATATTATGCATGTTATAGTTATCTTGTAAAGGACTCCTTGTCCTATAAAAGAAGATCCTAGGTTTAGGGTTTCATATACATAACTTCATACGTGAAAGCTTCAAGGTTGTAACCCTAGTGATAAGCGAAAGATCACTCGTATTATTCGTAATAATATTGAAGCTATTTGGTTGTTTATTCACTGTGTTCATACTCTCATTGTGTCATACATACATACATGCATCACTCACACAACATGTTCTAAGTGTTAACTAGTAAATTCCGTGTGCTAGTTAGCATTCACTCAAAATATCACCCAACACAAGGAGTGTGCTGTAGATCCTTACACCTTCCACATCCTCGCCATGATTGTTCTCATTGTGAGAGAACAACAATGATAAGTGAGAGGATAAAAATCATGGTTCACCAACTTCAAGATGAAACCCGATTCATCCTCCAACACATCCTCAAGCGTCTTAACGCTCTTTCTCATCCTCCTCAACCATAGGGGAACTTTAGTTTAGGACTTTTTAATCTAGGATCTTTCCTTTTATAGATGTAGGATTTTTATTTTCTAGTTATTTGTCTTTTTTATTTTCTTTTAGTAATAGGACTTTGACTTTCTTGTCCCTTTATTTTGACTTTTGTCAAAATAAAATTTTACTTGAAATGAATATTGTTCTAATATTTGTTTTGTGTTGGTTTTATTTTTAATGGTTGTGATATTGTTGGTTGTCTCATTCCTATTATATTTTGTTTGTAATTTTTATGTTTGTACATAACATACTTGTTATAAAACACTAACTTTTCTTTTGTAGATTCAAAATCCATGTACTTGGTACCCCATCTATCAATGGCATTGTAGATGTCATTACTTAACCCATATAAAATTAGATTCTTGGCACGGATATCAGCTTCAAATTGTGCTAGTTCATCTTGATTCGGATCATCTTCATAGTGTCATCTATCTCTTTCATTACATAAGGACCATTTTTGATAGAGTTAATCAATAACTTTCTTTTTTTGTAGCCATTATGACATTCATAAACCTTAAAGACCATTGAACATAGTTTCCACGATACAACATGGGAGGCCTTGCATCACTCCCCGCAGCCAATGTAACTTGATTAGTAGACATTGTGATGTTGGATCTTTGATATGAGATGTTGTTTATTTTTGAAAGTGGTGTTTTAATTTGTTTTAATTGAGATGGTTGAGTGTTTGGAATTTTATGTTGTGATATTTAAATGATTAAATTTTCTTAACAATTGTTCGATCTTTTAGAGGGTTTAAAATTGTGGGAAAAAGTCCTTTTAATCAGTGGTATCGCAACAAAGTCTTGCAAACAGTAACTATCGCAACTTTCTGAGGAAAATTGGGCATAGTTTTCTTTCGTAAACAATGGGTAACAGTAAGTCTCGGAAGAACTGATGTCACAAACTTCTTCTATCGCACAAACTACTTGAGCTATCACAACAATCTCTTGCGATTCGGGCAGAGTTTTCTTTCATAAACAATGGGTAACAAGAAGCTTCGCAAGGCTAGTATCACAAGAAACTCTATCGCAACCCAAAACAACTGTTATCGCAACCCAAAACTTGCAACTAATAGCTATCCCAGTCACCTATCGCAACCAAAAACATCTATCGCAACGAAGTCTAGGCCAACTGTCGAACTAAAACCCTAGTCTTTTCCGAGCAAAATTTTGCGAGCAAAATCTAAAACTCTACTTTACGAACAAAAGTACACTTTTTCAAAAACTCTTAAACCACGTTTTTAAGCACAAATCTTCACCAAATTCATAAAATTTTTGTATGGAATGATAAAAACTCTTTCTTAATCTCAAATATGTTATTCTAACACACGTTTTTATAAGATTAAACATGTTAATGAATGATCTTATAGGGTCGTACGATAGAAAAAAATATTCCTAGAAAGAGAAAGTAATCAAAATCTACAAAAATTTCCTTGCACAACAATTTACAAACCATAATCGTATAAATATAACATCCCAATTGGCTTTTGTTATCATAACAATCGATCTATTTTCTATAAAAAATGATTGTTCATAAAATCATGGTTAACTTGGTTTCTGGAGGCTCAGGAGTAAAACCTAGTTCAACTAGGAATGAAACTCAGTCAATGTCCCATGATGCACCTCTCACAGCAGGTTACACAGCTAGAAGTGTTAAGGACAGTTTGCAACTTAATGAATTGATGGACCTTTGTACCACTTTATCTTCCAAAGTTTCTGTCTTGGAAGTTGACCTCCAGAATACAAGGATGCTTTATGAAGAATTGCAAGCTCATGTCATGCAGTTGAAAGCCAATAAGGTTGATGATATTGTTTCTTCTACTTCCTCAGATTCTGATGATTTTTATGTTGCTATGACGAATTCTTCCAAACAGGGGAGGAAAACAGAGTAATGGATTCAGGGGAGGAGATTTGATTTTGAAAATTATGATGAAGAAACAGGTACTTCTGATGATCAAGAAAGTACTGCTAGTTTTCATAAAGGTACTGATAGTGATTGTGAAAAGAAAAGAGATAAAGAAAAGGTTCCAATGATTGTTGGAAAAGCTGGAAAAGCTCTGAATGTTGATCCAATTGTGGATTGGGAGATCAGCAGAGATAAGTTTGGAAGGTGATCAGAGCTGGTGGAAATTCTACACTTTATAAGAACATGGAAACATTGGTGAAGTCTTGCAATAGAGAAGACTTAGATACTTTATGGAGGATGGTTCAACAGAAACTCAAGATTGCTAAGAAAATAGATGTGAAAAAGCAAGAAGTTTGGGTGGAGCTTAAAAGATTATATAACCAGATTCTACATATGTATATTGGAACTTTCCAAGTCAAAATTGTAATATTTCATAGAAATTCTATGACTCATACAATGTTCATCACTTATCAACAGAAAGTGGAGTTGATCTATTCATGTTTGCTGAGTTAAAATATCCATTGTGTACTGAAGTGCTTATTGGAATGTTGTTTTCAAAGCTTCAATGTGAACAAGAAACTGAAACTGTTCAAAATCTCATCCTAAGCATAGGTGGTCAGTTGCTAACTAAAATTTGTGATGAGCTTGACAGTGAATCACAAGCAAAAAGGAGGAAAAGGTGTTAAGTGTTTGAAAGAATTCCCCTCATTCTTAAATGTTAAAGTATAATTGAAGAAACTTGTGAACTTTTAATGGAATCACAAGTTTAGGGGAGGATTTTTGGGAATTATACTTAACAGTTGGAACTGTCAAACTTATACAAGAAACTGTTAGGATATTGCACTAGCAGCACTGACTGAGTTAGTACTACTAGCACAGACAGTTAGTACTGCTTATGAGATAAAGATCAAAAGTGAAGACGCGTTTAAGATAATTATAGAATAGATTGCATGTATATCTTATACGAAATGTTGCAAAAATCGGTTAACTCGGCCGATTAATCGACGATTAATCGCTAATCGGCCCTGGAACTTGGAGAGATTTACAAGGTAATCGGCCGATATAAGGAAATCGGCCGATTAATCGGTTAAAAATCGCTAATCGGCCATGGACCGCCTCAGTACCGATTCACGATTTTTGCAACATTGCTTATACGTTTAGGAAGATAAGAATATTATGCATGTTATAGTTATCTTGTAAAGGACTCCTGATGCGCGTGGATTGCAACACGCACTACGTTTTACCTCTCGAGGGATCTCGAGAAGCTTGCAATCCCCACCAGGCAGTGTACCTGACCGATGTAGTATAGTGAAGTGGCAAGTACCGGGGGATTGATCGTTCTCTC
>LBNU01002165.1:4501-15223 GCA_014162995.1 Artemisia annua | reverse complement strand
TTCTTGATGTGGGACAGATTTCTAAGAGCAATTATTGCTATCTAGTATATTTGAAAGTGATTGAATTTTGTTAAAACCTAATGTAGGCTGGCTAAACTACTCCTAAATGCAGAATTAGAACCTAAGAACACCTATAGATACACTAAATTTGATCCTAATTGTCACTACTCACAACTGCCCTGAAGCTGTATTTTGACTTTTGAAGTTTGCACAAACAGTTGACCAAAATGAATTTTGCAGGCCCTAATCTACTTAATAATGATAGCTAAGGATGTTTGGACCTCAAAACCCTAGACCTACTCAATTATACTAAGGATTGGACTTGAAATTTTCAACAGTTAAACCTTGTTTATGAGCAGAATTAAGATTAAGTTAATTTTTGACTTTTTGCACTAAGGAATGTAATATTATGGTTTATCTAAGCCTAATTTGACCTAAGGGACCTAAGTGTGCAGAGATTTAAGCAGATTACTATCTAGAACCCCAAATAACAGCTCAAACCAAACACCCCTTAAACTGCCTATTACACTAACTTATGCAACCCTAAGCTTCTTCACTTAACACAGCTTATTAATAACTATTCCCTAGCTAATTTATGACCTAAATAAGCAGTAATATGCAGGTTCAAAGCCCTAGAATCTATAATGCACCTAGAACTAGATTGAGACAGTTAACACTAGTACTAATGACTAAAATGCAATTAAGCTAGATACTATGTTCTAAATTAACTAAAGGCTCTGAATTAAGCTAAAAGTAACTGATCAATAAGCTAATATACTGAAAATGCAGGAAAAGAGAAGGAGGAACTTACTTGGAAATAAGGCTGCTAAGTTGGAATGGCTAAAATATATAAAGCAGGCTCACTTAAGCTATGGATTTAGCTAAGTGAGCTTGTAAATGAGGTATATGAAGCTTGTCAAGGAGCTTTTCACCTCTGGCTTCTTCTATATTTGGTTTTTTTTTTTTTTTTTTTTTTTTTTTTTTTTTTTTTTTTTTTTTAAATTTACAAAAACTATAAAAGGGCTTATGAGAAATGTAAAAAGGCTTAAGAAAGCTTAAAGGAAAACAGAAAGTAAGAAGCTTTTGAGAAAGAAAGAGCTTATTGGAACTTAAAAAGGTAAAACAGTATTTAGAGAGAAATACAGTAAACAACTAAATTTTATTGAAAGTGAAAGCTGAATACAAGAAGAACGATTACAAAGAGCTTATAAAAGATTATTAAGAGCTTACTACTACTACTCTATCACTGCTACTGTACTACACGATTACAACCATTGAACAATTGCCCTATTTATAGCCATGATAAGTCGGTTATGAAGCTTCAAGAACCCTTATCTTCATCCCTTATCCATATCCCACCTTGAATCCTCTGGAATCATCAGTCCCTTATCCTTGAATTCCCTCTAGCAGCTTCTAGCCAATGAAATTGATCCGTGTGTTTGATATGACATGTCCCTGACGTGTTGGCAGAATCTTCTAGATGATACGAGGTTATTAGGATTGGTACGAGGTTAATTGGTGGGGGTGAAATGGATTTACAGTGCTTGGTTTGGTGGGGAAGAAGGGTAAGAGTAAACGGGGGAGTAAATTTTTTATATTTGTTTGATTTTGGGGCCGGTTGGGTTATGGTTAGTGGGCTGGGTATAAATTTTGGGCCAAGTGGGTTTTTTAAGGGTTGTGGGTTAGGCAGATTTGGTGGGTTGGGTTTAGGATTAGTTTTATAAGGTTTAGTATTAGGTTTATTAGTTTTAGGATTTAATAGTTTTAAGTGTTAAGGGATTAAAGTGTAAGTTTAGATTTCTTAGGGACCAAAGCTGTCATGTTTCATAAAATATTCCAAGGACTTATATTGACAATTCTTGAATTCATGAGGGACCTTAGTTGTCAATTCTCCAAATTGTACTTTAAGGACCAAAAATGACAACTCTGGAAAGATCAGGGACCATTCTTGTAAATTTCTTCAAACTTAGCTCGGGGACTATTCTTGAAACTTTAAACCTTCCAGGGACTTGTTTTGACCATTTTGAGCTTAAATTCAATTCCCGGCTATAAATATTTCTCTTTTCATTCCCGTGCTCGTTTTTCGTGATTTTGCCTTGGTTTTTGTCGTTTTCTCATATTTTCTTACCTGCACGTATAAAAACACAAAAACACATATATTTGGCATTTATTTGCGGGTTTTAGGTCTTTTGGGTCTTAATTTGGTAAAGAAAAGGTATGTGTTTAAGCACATACCAAAATCCCCCAGACTAAGATATTGCCGTGTCCTCACGCAATGTTATGAGCTCACACCTTTGAAATTAAAATCCCTCATCTCTTTTTACTAACTTTGAAAGTAGCAAAACGTTCAAAAGAGACTACTAAATCTTAAATTCCAAAAATGCCCCGATTATCCTACTTATTATTAGTTATCTATATATTTACAACCTAACCTTATTCGGGTGACGGTATGATGACTTTCATTATCCTAAGGATAACTATGAGGATCATCGAGTAGAAACACGACTCATAGAGAAGCGACCTAACGGTTAAAATTCGTCGTCCTTGATTTTTCACAAGTCCCCCCCAGACTAAGCGTAAAACGAAATCATTGTTCTTTTATAAGCATCGATGCTAAAATTATCCATGGAAGTTACTTGTGAAGACTCCTTACTCCCATATTCCTATTTTCCTCTAATTATTTTATTTTTGGTGGGAAATTGAATTTCCTCGTTTTTATATTTATTAGTCCGATAAAGGCTTGAAATTTAGACGCTAAGTAGTTTCTAATCCTTCCCTCGAGAACCACTGCCCACAAGAATGAGGTCCACATCAAGGTCTCTGATTTAACACGATTTTGAGGAGTGTCCCTTTTATTGGCGACCGAAACAACTCAACTACGAGTCCAGAGACAGAAGCTTTTATTAGGACCTCCCCGGAGTCAAGGTTTGGCATTTTTTTTTTATAAGCACAAAACGTATTTACCTCGGCCCTTTATAACAATCACAACATCGGCTGCGAACCGGCAAGATGTGATAGTCTATTATGACCTTGGTTATTTTTCCTCCGCCTTTTATTGGAAGTCTACAACATCGGCTGCGAACCGGCAAGATGCAGAAAACCTTTTTGGCATTGGATTTTTACTATTAAGCACAACATACGTATTTTTATTTTTGCCAAACCCCAAGTCCTACGGCTTTTATAACAATCCCAACATCGGTTGCGAGCCGGCAAGATGGAATAGTCTATTACACCGTAACGCTGGCAGTACCTCCATGTGTACCCAACCCTCATGAGCAAAGACCCTTTTGGCAAGGACTTCGAAACTAAGTTTCGCCAAAATCTCGCACCTTTAATTAAACCTAAATTACTATTATAAGGGGTGAAACAAGCTTATGGGAGTAAAAAGTCACAAGTACCCTCGATGAAGTGTGTTTTACCATCTTACTTATAATCGAACTCTATCATTTTTCGTTCTTCGCGGATTTTTAATTCGCGAAAGCCTAGCTAGGGGAAACAAGCTAGGGCTCAACACGCCCGGTCAAGTCAGAATTTTTATTCCTACTCTTACCATTAGGAAAGTCAACATGGTGTCAAAACTTATTCTATTTTTGTATTTTTGAAAATTTTTCTCATTTTTTTGTGTTTTTTCGTTTAAAATTTTTCAAATTTTTCGGAAAAACGGGGTTGCGTGAGTAACGGTAAAAATGCAAGGTAAAAATCGAATCGAAAGATTCACCCCCCCAGACTAAAGTGAAACATTGTCCTCAATGTTTCGAAGGTAAGGGTAACCTACGAGTATCTAAGGCCGTTTATTAAGTATGCCAAATAGATAAACGTTAGTCGAAACGATAAGGATATGAGAAACTTATCGAAGAATGAGACTCGAGTGAAGGAAGAGCAGCATGACGAGCACGAGAGTCTTCATTTTCGGGCAACCTAGACATAAAACACAAGCACGAAACACAAGAAATGGGAAGAGTGGACCCTTCTCATGGTTATTTATTAGTAAAAACTAAAAAGAAAGCGGTAAAAGGATAAGCATGGGGTGCCTCCCACGAAGCGCTTGTTTTTGTTTTCCGAGTCGCCTAGCTTGACTCGGTCCCTAAATTTAGTCATTCGAAGGGAAAGTTTGGAGATCCGGGACTACCTGGGGTGGTATGTCCTCTCCAAAATAATGCTTAAGTCTATGTCCATTTACCTTAAAATTCGGCCCATTTTCTTGAGAAAGCTCGATAGTACCATATGGAAAAACTTGGGCTACGGTAAATGGGCCAGACCAACGGGATTTTAATTTTCCAGAAAAAATCTTTAATCTTGAGTTAAAAAGTAAGACTCGATCTCCAATATTGAAAACACGGTTTTTAATTTTCGAGTCATGAATACGTTTAGTCTTTTCTTTATAAATCAAAGAGTTTTCATAAGCTTGATCTCTTAGTTCGTTCAACTCATTCAATTGTATTTTTCTATGATCTCCCGCGGTCTTGAGGTCGAAGTTGCAATGTTTTAACGCCCAGTAGGCTTTATGCTCGAGCTCGATGGGGAGATGGCACGCTTTTCCATACACCAACTTGTAGGGAGTGCAACCAATCGGAGTCTTATAGGCGGTACGAAAAGCCCAAAGTGCATCATCTAATTTGTCGGCCCACGAGTTTCGGTGTTCACCTACGGTTCTCTCTAGTATACGCTTCAGACCTCGATTTGTAACCTCTACTTGTCCGCTAGTTTGTGGATGATAGGCGGTTGAAAGACGATGGGTCACACCATATTTACTCATTACTTTGGCGAATTGTTCGTTGCAGAAGTGCGTACCACGATCGCTTATGATTGCACGAGGGGTTCCAAATCTAGCGAATAGACTTTTTAAGAACTTAACAACGACTCGGGCATCATTTTTGGGGAGCGCTTTAGCTTCGACCCATTTAGAAAGGTAGTCAACGGCCACGAGTATGTATTTATTGCCTTTTGAAGAAGGGAACGGACCCATAAAATCGATACCCCATACGTCAAATATCTCACATACTTGGATAGCGTTTTGTGGCATTTCATCTTTTTGAGAGATCTTTCCTTGACGTTGGCACGAGTCGCAAGTTTTGACTAAGTTGTGTGCATCTCGATAAATAGTAGGCCAATAGAAACCGGAGTCAAAGACTTTTTTAGCGGTATAGTTGGCACCATGATGGCCACCGGTTGGTCCGTTATGGCATGCCAAGAGTATGTCGGTGGCTTCTTTGCCATGTACACAACGACGAATAACTTGATCGGCACAGACTCGGAATAAATAAGGGTCATCCCAAAAATAGTGTTTGACATCTTTGAAGAACTTTTTCTTTTGTTGTGTCGTCATCCCTTTACGGATAAAATTCCCCGCATGGTAGTTAGCGAAATCGGCGAACCATGGGGTACTAGAGTCGTTAGAAATCATCCCTAGAGATTCGAGGGGAAATGTCTCGGTTATTTCTTTCTTATCTAGATCGTTTTGGTGGGGATTTTCTAGACGAGAGAGATGATCGGCTGCTAGGTTCTCGGCTCCCTTTTTATCCTTAATCTCAACATCGAATTCTTGTAATAAGAGAACCCAGCGGAGTAGACGAGGCTTAGCATCATTTTTAGCAAGTAAATATTTTAAAGCCGAATGGTCGGTGTACACTATGGTTTTGGAAAGAACGAGATAGGACCGGAATTTCTCAAAAGCGTAGACAACGGCTAACATCTCTTTTTCCGTAGTTGTGTAGTGAGATTGAGCATCGGTCATCGTTTTGCTAGCATAGTGTATCGGCTGAAAATGTTTTGTTTTGCGTTGCCCGAGGACTGCTCCTATAGCATAGTCACTAGCGTCACACATGAGTTCGAACGGCAAGTCCCAGTCGGGTGCAACGAGAATTGGAGCCTCGGTTAACTTTTTCTTGAGAATTGTAAAGGCTTCATGACACTCGGGTGAAAAGAAGAACGGAGTTTCTTTCTCGAGAAGACGGGTCAGGGGCCGGGCGATTTTAGAGAAATCTTGGATGAATCGACGGTAGAAACCGGCATGACCTAGAAAGCTACGAATGCCTCTGACGGTGGTGGGAGGAGGGAGTTTAGCAATAACGTCTACTTTTGCTCTATCGACCTCGATCCCATTTTTAGAAATTTTATGACCTAGAACGATGCCTTCGTTAACCATAAAATGGCATTTTTCCCAATTAAGCACGAGGTTAGTATCTTCACAACGTTTAAGCATTTTGTCGAGATTAGAAAGGCACGTAGAAAATGAGTTTCCGTAGACCGAAAAATCGTCCATAAAGACTTCCATGGTTTTCTCAATCATGTCATGAAAGATAGCCATCATGCATCGTTGGAAGGTTCCGGGAGCGTTACACAACCCGAAAGGCATGCGGCGATAAGCAAAGGTACCGTACGGACATGTAAAAGTGGTCTTTTCTTGATCGGGTGGATCAATCGGAATTTGGAAATAACCGGAAAAACCATCGAGAAAACAATAGAATTCATTTCCTGCTAAGCGTTCAAGCATTTGATCCATGAAAGGTAAAGGGAAATGATCTTTACGGGTAGCTTCGTTTAGTTTTCGGTAATCGATACACACTCTCCATCCGGTGACGAGACGTGTGGGGATCAACTCATTATCGTCATTAGTAACCACTGTCATACCTCCTTTCTTCGGAACACAATGGATCGGGCTAACCCACGAGCTATCGGAAATAGGGTAAATCATACCGGCATCGAGTAATTTGATAACTTCGTTTTTGATCACATCGTGAATTTTAGGGTTAACTCGTCTTTGTTGTTGAACGGAGGGTTTAGCATCGTCTTCGAGAAGAATCTTATGAGTGCAGAAGCGAGGGTCGATACCCTTAATATCCGAAATTTGCCAAGCGATGGCATTTTTATGAGAACGGAGCACATCTAGGAGTTTCGTCTTTTCCTCATCTTTGAGATCTTTAGCGATGATCACGGGATATTTGTCGGCTTCTAAGAAAGCATATTCAAGATGTGGAGGTAAATCCTTGAGCTCGGGCTCCGGAGGATTTTCACTAGAAGGCTCGGTTTTGGTTTCCGTTATTTTCAATTCTTCGGGTGGGAGGGAAGGGGAATTAAGCATATTCTCGATTAGACGTATATCTTCCTCTATATCGACCTCAGAATGATCAATTTCCGGTGAAATTGATTCCGAAGAAAGAAAATCTTCGATCTCTTCCATAATAAAGTCACTTCCTTCGAACGGAGTGAGTGAAGGTGAAGGATCGGAAAGTATTGGTGAAGAATTATCATTAAGATGAGAAGAGAAAGAATTGTCGGTAAGATGAGAAGGGAAAGAATTATCGTTTAGATGAGAAGAGAAAGAATTATTCGTAGGGGGAGAAGAGAGATCAGAAGTGGGATTGCCACTTTTTGCAAAACCGAGAATTTCTTGAGCATACTCTTCCGTTGCAGCGTCGATGATATCGATTCGGTTGACGGACATACAATCGTAGTTGGAAGAGTATCTCGCGGTTTGGTTTAAATCAAAGGTAACGGCTTCGTTTCCAACACGGAGGGTAATCTCTTCGTCGTAAACATCTATTAAAGCACGTCCAGTCCGTAGGAAACCTCTCCCGAGAATTAGCGGAACTCGGGGATCGGGATCAAAATCAACGATAACAAAATCAGCAGGGAAATGGAACTTCCCAACATTGACGAAGATATCCTCGGCTATTCCAAGAGGGCGCGTAACGGATCGATCGGCAAGCTCGAGGGTCATTTGAGTTGGGGTAAGTTCGGGAAGAGAAAGCTTTTTCCATATCGATTTAGGCATAAGGTTGATGCTAGCACCTAAGTCGGCTAGGGCGTAACACTCAATCATCCCCGGGAAATTGCACGGTATTAAGAACTTTCCGGGATCTCCGAGCTTTTCGGGTAGCTTTTTAAGGAGAACCGCGGAACATTGCTCGTTTAACGGGGTTTTAGACATTTCGAACAATTTCTCTTTGTTATTAAGCAAACTCTTAAGCATCGAAGCAAATTTAGGCATCAAGAGAACGGCATCCGCGAAACTTATCTCGAAACGAAGGTCTTGAAAGATTTGATTGAACGTTTCAACTTGATGAACATTTTTATCATGGAGCTTTTGTTCGGAAAGTCGAGTCGGATATGGAAGCTTAATCTTAATCGGAGTATTCTTGTCGGCTTCATTTTCGGCTTCATTTTCGGCGGAGTTTTTCTTTTTAGGCTCGGATGATGGGACAACCGGAGGATGGACGTCTTCGGTCATTCCCGAGGGAATTTCCGTGTCCTTTGTCGCCTCGGTGTCATGGACGGTTACTTTAGGAAAAGAAGGTTTAGATTTAGACGATGAAGGATCGGAAGTAGCCGGAGCTGTAGGACCATCATACTTAGTTCCGCTTCGAGTAGTGATCGCCTTTGCATCGCCCCTCGGGTTGGCGATCGTGTTGCTAGGAAGAGTAGAAGGAGTACTCGAACCCGAGGGTCGATCATTTAAAGACTTCTTGATGTCGGTGACCTCCTTAATTAGCAATCGTTGAACCTCTTGGTAACTTTGAAGTTGTTTTAAAATCTCATTGTTTACATTTTGACCTTGATTTTGAAAATTACCTTGATTTTGAAAGCCTTGATTATAATTTCCAAAATTTCCTTGATTTTGATTCCCATAATTAAAATTCCCCTGATTTTGATTAAAATTTCCTTGATTGAAATTGTTTTGACCTTGAAAAGCATTTCCTTGATTGAAATTCCCATGATTGAAATTGTTTTGGTTTTGAAAAGCATTTCCTTGATTTTGATTTTGAAACCGATTTTGATTAAAGTTACCTTGATTTGGATTAGCAAAACCCTGATTAACCCTGTTTTGATTTTGATTAACTTGATTATTACGATTAAGCATATTAGGGTTTGGATTGTTAAAACCGGGTGGTGCAAGATAATTGTTCGAACGATAGCTGAGGAGGTTTCGGTCTCCTTGAGTAGGATAAGCATTATTAGGATTAGCAGCATAAACGTTCTCGTGAGTGTAGCCACCGGCGGCTGGACACTCAAAGTATTGATGCGGACCACCACAAGTTTCACAACTTGGGTTAACGGAATTGACTTGTTGAGTAGTTTTGCCTTGATTCTCGATTGTTTGATGAATTCGATAAATAGCCGTAGAAAGATCATCGTATTTCTTAGTAAGCGCGGCTATTTCGGGAGAAGGGGTAGAAGTAGTGATAGATCGAGTTGACTCGCTTCGTTCAGCAGATGAATCCCAAAAGTTATGATGAGCGGTCATGTTTTCAATTAGATCGTAACACTCTTCGGGTCGACGTTTCATGAAAGTACCCCCTGCTGCAGCATTAATCGTGTCACGATGACGGAGGGTCAAACCATTATAGAAAGTATCGATGAGAGTCACGAGTAGCATATTATGGTTTGGACAACGATCAATGGCAAGTTTGTAACGTTCCCAAGCTTCGAATAACGATTCATCGGGTCTTTGTTGGAAGTTACATATATCATTTCTTAGTTTTGTTACTTTTGATGGTGGGAAATATTTTGCCAAGAATTTTGAAACCATTTCATCAAATGTATGTATTGAATTCTTGGGGAGACGATCAAACCAATTTGAGGCATGATGCGTCAGTGAATAGGGGAACAAGTATAAGCGGAGGGCATCATCGGAGATCCCGTTTTGCTTCATACTTTGTGTGATTGTGAGAAATTTGTCGAGGTGCTTGTTAGCATCATCGTCCGGAAGTCCGTGAAATTGGCATGAGTTTTGGACTTGCTGGATCATGTGATGCTTAAGCCCGAAATCGGCGGCGTCGATGTTAATTGGGGCAATCGGGCCTCCACGCCCGAACATAGTCGGTCGGCACAACTCCTCCATCGTTCGGAGATCGGGAGCGGCATTAACATTAAGGTTTTCACCCAACGGAGGGTTACCGTTTGGTTGAGCTCCACCCACCGGAGGGTTTTGAGCATTGTTGAGGTTATTCATTTCGTCAAGAGTCGGAAAAGGAGTTCAGGTATTATGACGAATGATTCTTTCGGGGTTTGAAAGAGGTGAAAGTAAATCGTTTGACGAAGAACGAGTGGTCATACAATGAAAACAAGAAAAAGAAAATGAAAATTAACTTTGAGATTAAGACTATTTTTTTGGGTTTTTTTTTAAGTGTTTTAAGTTTCTAAATTAAAAACGAAAGCAAAAACAAGTTATTAATACTATTTAATCTTTGGTAATCACTAAATTAAACGTTCCTCTTTTCTCTTGAGCTTACGCGCGGCGAGGCGGGAGAACGAGGTGTACGGGGTACTAAAGTGTACAATGTACTTAAAAACCTGCTCTCTTCAGTCTGCAATTTAATGTCAAGACTTCCGTATTCCTCGTTTATTCGGTTGTAAAACTCAAAATAATCGGAAAAACGAGTAACCTTGCGATTTCTTTCGTTGGTTATTTAGGCACGGTTTACAACACTCCCGTAGAAGTGAGGTCCTTTTTAGAGTAAATTATGCTAAAACACTTTCTACAAGTGTTCGATAACTAACTACTTATTAATATACGAAAATAATAACTTCCGGAGAAGGATCTTCAAATCAACGAAAAAGAATCGACGGACACGTTTTAGCCCTCCCCGGCAGCGGCGCCAAAAACTTGGTGCGCTAGCAACCAAATATATGTATATAGTCCGAGGATAGCACCGGTAAATATGTATCCCCGGGTCGTTTCTCCCAACGAAGGCTAAGACTTGGTTCGTTGGTTCGTGTTCG
>LBNU01002162.1:6047-24750 GCA_014162995.1 Artemisia annua | reverse complement strand
TGATACGACCCGGTTAGGGTTGTATCGGGATAAGGCACCACTTCAAGCGTGTGCTGGCTCCGTCAGAAAATAGAGAGAAGAACTAGATATTTGTTTATCTTAAACTTTGATTGACTGATTATAATAAACAATTACAAGAGTATTTATAAGACAAACTAGGTTAAAACCCTAATACCTAAATAGGCCATGGGCTCGGGCCCATGTGTATCAGAAGACATGGGTCTAAGTGGGAAAAAGGATGTCCAAGTGGATATTAGATGCAACCCAGACGTTGCGTATCGACTCTTCAAGCACAGGCTTAACGACTTGTTGTACATAGCCCCGCAGTACTATCTCGGCTGTGAGTTGCAAGAAGGTGAATGGGGTACTGTCGGAGCCATCTTCATCCATAACTATCTCCTTGGTAAATACTCAATTATTTAGTAGGAAACGACGTTTATTGAGTTTTCTTGTAATATATTTGCAGTTTCAGTGTTTCACACGCTCACATTATATATTGATGTTTAAGTGTTAGCTAGTTACTTTTATCCTTCTTGAATGACTTCTTGGAATATTCTGTGGTTTTCTTGATAATTTGTAGTTGTAGATGGAAAAAAATAATTTTGTAAAAAATGTCTCGAAGCATTGGATGAGGCAAACAGATCGATCACCTACAAGGTATGTGATGGAGATCTACTGAAGGCTTACAAAAGCTTCAAAGAGCACCTGCGTTTTGATGGAAAAGGTGATAACGACTGCACTTTCACGTGGACCCTCGAGTATGAGAAGATGAACGAAGATGTCCCTGACCCAGATTCTGTTTTTGAAGCTGTTCAAAGCATTATAAAATATGCCGAGACTCACATTGTTGAGAGTGCTCAAGATAAGTAAGGATCTTAAGATTCGTCAGCTCCAGTGATCATAATAGTGTTGAGTTGATGATATATGAAAGTCTATACGAAGTTTGACATTAAGCCCGTAAAACTAGTTTGCGATGTTATATTTGTTATGTCTGTGTGAACGTTATCAACACAAATGGGTTCATGGGATATAGTATTCCTAATAGTTCGAACATAGTTTGAACCAAAAGTATTAACCTGCAATTATAAAACTTCACACAAACAACAAAAAGATCGATCCAATCTTCGCTTTGGTTTTTAACTAGGAGTAGCTAGTAAACATTTGCATTCATGAAAAAAAGGTTGAGCCAAAAGTATTGACCAGCCTAGAAATTGCATTCAGAATTAAAACTTGAAAATACAAAGTAAAATTATGATAATTAGTAGTACGTGAAAAGTTTTTCAATATAGGCCGTTATTGGATCCTCAAGTTGGATGCGGCATTCATGTCGATCATGAGCTTCAAAGGACAGTCACTGCATCATTCCTTTCGGAGCGACCGGCACAGTCTCCACTCCATATTTTGCCTCTCCCTCATCTAATTGACATCAAGTTCATAAAATTGAAAGATCCATCAAAATCTCACGAAAATATAAACACAAAATTAACTAAGTCTATATAAAAAAGTGCTGGATAACCAAATTTAACTTACCTTTTGCACCATGTAGTTGGAGTTCACGGTATTCTTGACATAGAGCACATCTCTCGCAACATAAATGAGCCAAACAGTCTTGGAATGGGCTGTTGTCCCACGCTAATGATCGATATATGATTAATGTATCAAAGTTGCAAAATATAAATGAATAAGTTCTATGTATTAAAAATNTGCTGTCTTTTTCTTTTCCTGCGTATTCTTTTGGCGTCTCGATATGGTCTCTTGTTTTGATTGTCGAAACAGTTTTGTTGTTTCGTTATGATTTCCTTGCTCTGATACCAATTGTTGTCCCACGCTAATGATCGATATATGATTAATGTATCAAAGTTGCAAAATATAAATGAATAAGTTCTATGTATTAAAAATCTGAACCTTTACATCGATGTACATACATAAGTATATATAAGGAATGAATCGGCATACATGTTCCTTTTTTTGAACCGACACATCCTTTCACAAACAACCATAACCGAAATAACTATAAAACGGTTATAAAGTATCTAATAAACGAGTTAAGTCCCTCGTGTTTCTAACTATGTAAATAAGAAGCAATATTAAGATTATCGGGTCACATGGGCTACCACCCAACATGTTTTGCTTCCTAATCTTGGAACGATAAGTTAACGAGTAGATCCGTCCACATCCCATACCATATGTTAAAATACTACTACACAATGAAGTTTCCAGACCCCCTCATCAAGACCCTTTCTAATTAAACACGGTCTTATAAAACAAATTTGGCATGCTCAAACATATGGAGACCTGTTCTGAATAATTAACCCGGTTTTGATGGAAAAAAACAAATAGAGACCCGTTTGTGTTTTATAACCGGACCTTTTTGTGCTTATTATGGACCGGTTTTAGGTTAACAATCCGGTCTTATTCCCCAAAATAATTAAGCGGGATTTTTGCCCCCTTTTTACCTTTTTCAAACATTGAAATTATTTGAAACCCTACCTATACCATTCAACTTCTTCACCTAACACACACTTCTTCCACCGTCACACACCAACACCTTCGTAGCACCACTGTGAAACACCGACAAAAACACCTCTGCTAGTGCTGCCGCTCATAGTCCATGTGCTTCCACCTAAGGTGGGTATAAAGAAGAATTAGATCTGTAATTTGCTTTTTTTACTTTATTTTTATGTGAAATTTGATATGTTTGTTTTCAATGTTTTGCTTAAGATAAGTTGATCTTTTTATTTTTAGGCTTTTCATGTAACACACAATTAATTTTGCTTTAAGAACAGTTGATTTGATTGTTCAATTTATGGTTTTGTAGCTTAAAGTCATCTTCCTTAATTAGTGCTTGTTGCATAAGATTTAAAAGGCTTTGTGAATATAAAATAGTTAGTTAGCAATTTTATTCATGTAGTTTAAGTTTGTTACTGTGTTCGAAATTTCTTTTAAAAACTAATATGAAACAAGCAACTTTAAATTGCACATTCGAAGTTGTTTATATACATTGAAAACAATAGGCTAACCATATTCAACACCACTTCTCTCACAGTTTACATTTATTTTTCTTATATGTGAAACTGATGGTACTTGGTGTTATTTATTTGGATGGTTCTTATAAGGATGGTTCTTGTAAAGTTAGTTTATTAGTTAATCAGAAGCATTGTTTCTGAGACTTTTTTTGGTAGCTTATGGAGGCTTAGGAGTTCTGATTTTCAAGGTTCTATCGAGGTGCAGGTTGCTGACTGTTCTTTAGTATGGAGGATTGATTTTTTTCCAGCAAGGGCTGCTTTGATTTGTCGGGATGCTACTTACGTACAAGCTTAAACTGGTTATGGCTCGAAGGGCAGATGGTACATGGTATGCACCTTCTGCTATAATTTTAGCGTGTCTAGGATGGGGTCCTTAGGTATGTGTTAACTACAAAGTGCATTGTGTTTATCAGTTATTTTGTTGGGATACTCTTATTGCTTGTATAGCTTGTGTTGTAATTTTGTTGTATTAGTTTGTGAAGGGTGAAGATCTGTGGTACATGGTTAGTGTTTGGTTATGGCTCATTAGTATAGAACCTGTGGTGAAGAAAAGGAAAGATTGGCAATGGTATGTTGTGTATTGCTAAAATGGAGATGCTTTCAGTCTTACACCCACCCATCTGATTACCTGCTCAAAGGGAACATCCATATTACCATTCAAATTCAGGGAGAGGAATCCACATAAGGTGTGTGGTACTTGTTAGGAATGATCAAAATGTTACTTACATGCAAGCTTAGAGTTGGTTTGGTCAGAAAGCTAGTCGATAAAGATCCTGTAGTCACATGCCTTTTTCTCTTGGAGCTGGTCGATAAAGATCATGTAGTCGCATACCTTTTTCTCTAGGAGCTGGCCGATAAAGATCACTAATTGACATGATTGCTGGGGTTGACCTTCCTACGCCGTACGCTGCTAATCAGAGAGATTGGCTTTACCTAAGGTTACGTTTCTTAGCGTTTTATAAATCTGTTTTTCCTTCACATTATAATATCAAATTGCTATTCAAATAGTAAGTTTCATGGACATATTCATTCACTAACTTTTACTTATGATCTCTGCAGATTGAGGATATTGTTTGTGCAACTAAAAGAGCATGCTATATATCTACATCAATGGCTACAACTGCTTAACTGAGACTTTACAAATTTCGCGTAGGTTGTCAACTGTAACTTGTTTTAGTTGTTGTTCTAGTTAAAAGCTTACACATTGGTTGGTTGGAACATTTAATGTTTACAGTCGTTGGTTGCTTTACTGGCATGTATACTTATTAATGATGTTTCGGGTTGGCTTAAACTCAATATTACTTGTGTTACTCAAAATGCATGATTCGTAGGGCTGTTTCGGATTGCTCTTTGAATACACTTAATTATAAGGGCTGTTTGGGATTGCTTGTTGGAAGTGCTAACATTTTCGATAAGCAATCCGAAACAGCTATTTTTTTAATTGTAAAACTAGGAAAAGAGACAGGTTTTACATTTTGAAACCGGTCTAAATTAGGTTTTGAGACCTGTTTTTAAGACCACAACCTGTCTTCATTTTGTTTTAGAGGCGTGTTTTAATCATCAAACCGGTCTTAAAAAGCGTAATCGAAACCTGTTTAGAAACCAGTCTCAATTTGATTTTCACATGGAGAGCCCCCCTCATATAGACCATACAAAATTCCGGTCTTGATTTGGTTCTGAACGGGTCTCCAAAGTACTTTTTGTAATAGTGAAAGTGCATGAATACTAGCACTAACAATGCAAGCTGCAACAAAATATCTAACAAGTGTCACCTATTTTTGCACTGTTCGTTTTTGGGTTGATATTGATAATAACTTACAAGTCTTTCCATCATCAACAGCCTCAGCAATTCGTCCAACAGTAACGCAAGGGCACCAACATGTGATGCAACCTGTATACATAAGCAAATTCAAGGCTAGCTTTTGGTATGATACCAATAAATTTTCTTCATGTACACATTCTTAATAAAATGAACGAAATAACTGTATGTCTAGGGTTTTCTTATGACTCATGAAGATTTTATTGGAGCTAGCAGTAACTTACAAAGGGAGGCGTCGGAGCAGCAGTTTGAGAGGCCGGAGGACCACTCAGCCGGTGTGTTGGAATCCAGATGCACTGCTGCAAGTAGTTCGTCTTCATGAGACAACGGAGCAGACAAAAGTTTCTGGTAATCATTTTGTTTGGTGGAAGACATGGTTAGCGTAAATATTAATCAATATGATTGATTTCAAAGAGTTTAGATTGTTAACTAGTATTATCTAGGAAAACCATCTCTATTTATATCAAACTTTAGTTACTTACAAGGAAGGGAATTTTTACTCTTCTATTTTTATTATTATTTTGTTTTCTAGATATATAATTCTTTACATATTTTCTATAAATTAGGAGGGTACCAGTGCGTTGCGCCGGCGGGTACCCTGTAATTAAAATTTTCGACGAGTAATATTTTTTGATTATATGTTTTTCTTGACAAATAACGATAACTTTATGTAGTTACGAAGTACTTGACCATTGTTTCTTACGATAATAAATGTAATAAGAGATGTTTGATAAAAAGAAAACATGAAGATATGAAATATGACATAAACAAAAATAAAGAGAAAAGTTAAAATAAACCCTAATTTGTAACTTAATAGCGTATTAATCAAAATATTAAGGTAGTTAAAAGAGCTATTATGATTTGATTAAAATAAGTAGATGTAAAATTATAAAATATATGGTTGGTTTGTACTTTGTAGCAAGTCAAATAAAGAATGAGCACACCTTAGTTATTAGTTTTCATCATTTGTACCATGTGTTTATTAGTTGTATTTTTAAGACAAAAATACACCGTTGGTCTCTGAACTTTTCACAAAACATCGCCATGCACCCTCAGTTTCTAAAAACGTCATGGTGTGTACAAAACTTGGGAAATTTAGGTCGAATGCATCCCTTGACCAGTTTTGTCTCGGTCAACGCTCATATTTTGGTATATTCCCAAGGGTATAATAGGTAAATCACATTTATCACCACACTATGGTTAAATCTAACATGACATTTGACTTTAGGCAGCAAGTGTGTACTTCAACTCTAGTTAATCAACCAAGAGTGATATTTTAGTGACCAACTATGAACTTTACTTGGCAACCCGTTTCCCTTTTGTGTTATTTGCTTTGGTTATGTATTAGATAAATAGGTTTGACTTAGGGAAGTCAAACCAATAGAGGTTACAATTTGTGGCATTAGATAAATAGGTTTGACTAAGGGTGAGCATTCCGACCGTTTGGACCGGACCGACCGACAAAACCGACCGGACCGACCGAAAACCGGACTGACTGAAGGACCGACCAAAAAACCGAACCGGTCAGGTCCTCGGTCCGGTCGGTCCGGTCAGGTCCGGTCCGGACCGACCACAAAACCGAAAAAACTTGCCAAAATATTGCCTAATTGGACCGGACCGACCGAAGACCGACCGGACTGAACCGGACCGACCACATTCGGTCCGGTCTCGGTCTATGATTTTTCCGTAACTCGGTCTTCGGTCCGGTCCAGTCTTGGACGGTCCGGTCCGGTTTTTGGACCGTGATCACCCCTAGGTTTGACTCATGAAAGTCATTACGGGGCATAAACAACTAAATATTGTCAATAAAGGGGGTGTTTAATTTTTCTGTTACGAAATTTATATCCACTGTGTTTGGTTTTCCTCATATGATGGGATGTTTGGTTTTTGCCCGTTACAAACAGTACATAAAAAGGGTGTTTGGTTTATTATATTCGCTTGTTCCCTCCCACTATCAACACTAACATCATACAAGATTTTGATAATAAATCCACCATTGTCCATACAATAACATTTAATGATCAAAAGCCTTTGCATTTTGCCCTCAAACCACTGTCTTTGGATTTGCTGACATAAAGGGGTGTTTGTTTTTTGTCATAAGAACAGTACAAAAAATAGGATAATACAAGAAGATTAAACGCTAAAACATAGATTTATATATGCATCATAGTGGTAATTAGACTATAAGAACATTAAAATCCTAAAAAAAGAACCCAAAAGACCCCATTAACCTACCCCTGGAAATACCCTAAAGACCCCATTACACTAATTATTTTCAGCATTTTCTTAACAAAATCTTCCTGCATGTCAATACCAGCATCAGCTTTACCATACATCTTGATCAAACGTGCAAGTAGGTCGATTTCAATGGGCTGGGTTTTTCTTAACGCCTCCAAACAGTCAAGCGCCACACCACTCGGTCCACAAGCTTTATTCTCCTGAATCAGCTCCCTACGCTTTGGTATCATCCTCTTGAGATGATCAATAGGGGCACGAATAAGGTTTTTAAAAAACCCTGCTTCAACAGCCTCTTGACCAAACTAGAGGCTCATACGATCATGTAATCGTGGTGAATCGGCCACTTCCATGAGTTCATTCAACATTGGGAAATCTTCTTCCATGGGGAAATGTGTGAGGAAAAGCTTGTTGATGGGTTTATTGGTTACTTGCTAAAGTTAATACCGTCTCAGTGAAGAGACGGTGAAGGGGTTTAATAACAAATTTTATTTCGTACTTGGTCCCTAAGGTTGTCTACATTTTCATGACCGTAGGTAAAATTCCCGCCCAAAATTTAGTGATGTGTTCACAATATGCTACATTGAGTTTACAAGCTTAGGGACCTACGGTGTAATTTCAACAAAATTAATGGCACCCCATTAAATCCTTACCGACCCATATGAAAGTCAAAGAAAATATATTCATTACTAAAAATACAAAAAAATAGACACAAAATGAATACATATAACAAATAAATTATGGTTAACTACAAACCGTAAAAGAATTCTACCCCAGCTGTAGGGGAAGCTCGATGGAGTTTCAACAGCCTCCTTACCAAGTCCCAGTTCAACTTGATGTTTTCATTCTCATCAGGACTCAAATTGCAGTCATGGATATAAATTTTCTTCAGTAAGGGGGAACATGCAAGTATGAACCTTATTATGGCTATTTCATTCTCTGTTTTAGGGAAAGAACGAAACACCACACATTGAAGCAAGCCCGTGGTCGTTGTGTTGATGGTTACATAAAATGAATCAATCTCCAAAGGTACAACAGTAAGCGTGTATAAGGCCTACAAAATGAGAGACTATTCATATGCACAACCATTGAAATTTAATATGATGTCTTTCATACATACGCATTCCACTCACCCTGGTTTCTAGCCTTTACATATTTGGAGACCCACGAATCATTTGAACGATCAATGAAACCATTGCATTATTCCCAAAATCGACCCCGTATAACTCAAGAGACTTGAGGGATAAAAAGGCCACACGGACATTCATCCAGGAGGTACCTTCTTCCAACAACTACAAAAGGTCAAATTTTTTTTAGTTTCAAAGCTAACATTGCATCAATGTTACAAATTACTTTAACATTCTGTAAGTTGAAGTGAAAAAATGAAATAGGTCTTACATTGCAGTCTTGAAAATCCATGGTAAGTGTCTCAAGTTTAGGAACAGTTGACAACTGAAAGATATTGGAAGTTGTTATTGTCATAGGATGGTTCCAAATACCAAATGCCAAATTTAACTCTTCAAATTCATAAGGATTGCAATATCACATAGTCTCATTTCGTTAGTACTACAACGATCCATTTTTAGAGACTCAAGCAAGGGAAAACCAGCAACTAAGTCCCAAACTGTACCACTATGAAAATTGACATTACACAATTCTAAGCTGAGTAGCTTTGGAAAACCCTAAAACTTGTCATAGTGGAAAAAGTGCAACAATGAAGTTCGAGAAATTTCAACTCCTGACGATAGTAAAGTTGGGTTGGCAAAGTAACTGGATCACCATACCAGTTTCAAATTGTGACCTCCTCAACTCCGACCCGAGCCAAAAACAAAAGCCACTCATGAATGTATTCATAATTCAAGTCGTCTTGTCCAAATAACGTTTTGGGCTCTACCGATAACACAAACCTTCTTACTGGCCCATTAAGCTGAAGTAAAAGCCTAGTAATATGCCTCCCATCAAAGGTATTTGTTAAATAGTAAAACAAATCCTCATCAACTATGACATCGGTCAGCAAAGTCCACTTAAACCTCCAGCTTCTGGCTAAACTACCGGTCCTCACCACATCTTTTAGTGGCAATCGGTTCATAATATTAGTGGTCACGTTATCTGGCATGTTGCTGATATAATCTGCCATATCAGTGATCACATTGTTTCCCAAAGACATTGTAATGTTGAAATTTTAGTTGGGTCTTTGACTTCTAGAAATGAGTGTCTGGTTTTGGTTTTTGATTTACCGGTAATGGTCTGGATAAGGGTTTGTGTAATTATGGTGTGTAAATGTGTTTGGTTAGTGGGATAATTGGTTATCGCGCGAATAATAACTAGCGTATCTGAGAAGATTGGCTCAAGTTGCGAAGCAAAGTTCTTAGTTGGTCCTTAAACTATCACTCTTGGTTGATTTAACCATAGTGTGGTGATAAATGTGATTTGCCTATTATACCCTTGGGAATATACCAAAATATGAGCGTTGACCAAGACAAAACTGGTCAAGGGACGCATTCGGCCTAAATTTCCCAAGTTTTGGACGCACCACGACGTTTTTAGAAACTTAGGGTGCATGGCGATGTTTTGTGAAAAGTTCAGGGACCAACGGTGTATTTTTGTCTATTTTTAATGTAGGGAGTGTTTTATTAGTTATATTAATTGTAGGTGTTAAATATATATAGTTATGCATAAATTAATTGTACATAAGGCTTTAATAGGTGTGTTTGGTTAAAATTAATATCTTTGAAAATCTTTAAATAATTTAGGAGAAAAATCTAATCTCAATTATATGTAGCGTAGATAAATCCAACGCATTGAAAACTTTATAATTAAGTATACTAATCTGCATTTATGGTTATTGGCGCCTTGAAGTAAAAACAATTCAAACAACATATTTACCTATAATACAATTATTTAATGCACAATGTTCAATGATTTTAAAGCAAGTTTTGTATAATAGAATTTGCTAAACAATGTCTACTTGGCAATATTTAAGGCAAAAATTAGAGTAAATTGCGGAAATCGTCCCTGTGGTTTGCTCAGATTGCATGTTTCGTCCATGGTCTTTTGAAAGTGCAGGCGGCCTCCCTGTGAGGAAAAGTTGTATTCATTTTCGTCCTTGGCCAAATTGAAATGACTGAAATATCCTCGTCTTCATCCCTTTTGAATTTTCACCTTTTTTTTCCTTTATTTTTTAATTTTAAAAAAAAAGGTAACGAAGAACACCATGAAATCTTCATCAAATATCCAACCTTAAATCTCCAATACATCCTCACATATTGATCTAAGAAGCAAAAAGTACACAAATTGTCATTTTCTTTTACAAGAATTGCTCGACAACATAGAAACAAATCAAAACAAAACCCATTTCATAAACTCTTTCTTAAATCACTCACTTCTATTGTATAAAAAACATGCCTAAAAACTTACAGTAGAATACTTTTATGACTCTTGGTGGTGAGTGGTGAATGGCGACTCATACAAAAACAACGAACTTACATCAACATCACATACACAAATAATTTGACCTCGAATTTAACCTCGAATATGCTTATCCAGATTTGATAATCGCGTGCATACATACAGAGATCCGACCTTGGCTTCGTTTTTCTGGCAAAATCTAGGCCTAATCCGGACATTATAGTGGCGGCGTCGATGGAATGTTTTTATGTCCGACTTAGGTCATTTTTCGGCGAATTCATTTTACATGGATAACCTAATCAGAACGAGTTAGAGATGAAGGGGATGGATATGTAGTTATTGCAAAAATTTAGTGCAAGTGTGTATGTGCACAAGAGTTTAATTGCTATTGTAAAAGGATGAATATGAAAAATCAAATGTGTTTGGTTAGTGGGTTAATTGGTTATCGCGCGAATAATAACTAGCGTATCTGAGAAGATTGGCTCAAGTTGCGAAGCAAAGTTCTTAGTTGGTCCCTAAACTATCACTCTTGGTTGATTTAACCATAGTGTGGTGATAAATGTGATTTGCCTATTATACCCTTGGGAATATACCAAAATATGAGCGTTGACCAAGACAAAACAGGTCAAGGGACGCATTCGGCCTAAATTTCCCAAGTTTTGGACGCACCACGACGTTTTTAGAAACTTAGGGTGCATGACGATGTTTTGTGGAAAGTTCAGGGACCAACGGTGTATTTTTGTCTGTTTTTAATGTAGGGAGTGTTTTATTAGTTATATTAATTGTAGGTGTTAAATATATATAGTTATGCATAAATTAATTGTACATAAGGCTTTAATAGGTGTGTTTGGTTAAAATTAATATCTTTGAAAATCTTTAAATAATTTAGGAGAAAAAATCTAATCTCAATTATATGTAGCGTAGATAAATCCAACGCATTGAAAACTTTATAATTAAGTTTACTAATCTGCATTTATGGTTATTGGCTAGCCTTGAAGTAAAAACAATTCAAACAACATATTTACCTATAATACAATTATATAATGCTCAATGTTCAATGATTTTAAAGCAAGTTTTATATAATAGAATTTGCTAAACAATTTCTACTTGGCAATATTTAAGGCAAAAATTAGAGTAAATTGCGGAAATCGTCCTTGTGGTTTGCTCAGATTGCATGTTTCGTCCCTGGTCTTTTGAAAATGCAGGCGGCCTCCCTGTGAGGAAAAGTTGTGTTCATTTTCGTCCTTGGCCAAATTGAAATGACTGAAATATCCTCGTCTTCATCCCTTTTGAATTTTCACCTTTTTTTTCTTTTATTTTATAATTTAAAAAAAAAGTAACAAAGAACACCATGAAATCTTCATCAAATATCCAACCTTAAATCTCCAATACATCCTCACATATTGATCTAAGAAGCAAAAAGTACACAAATTGTCATTTTCTTTTACAAGAATTGCTCGACAACATAGAAACAAATCAAAACAAACCCCATTTCATAAACTCTTTCTTAAATCACTCACTTCTATTGTATAAAAAACATGCCTAAAAACATACAGTATAATACTTTTATGACTCTTGGTGGTGAGTGGTGAATGGCGACTCATACAAAAACAACGAACTTACATCAACATCACATACACAAATAATTTGACCTCGAATTTAACCTCGAATATGGTTATCCAGATTTGATAATCGTGTGCATACATACAAAGATCCGACCTTGGCTTTGTTTTTCTGGCAAAATCTAGGACTAATCTGGACGTTATAGTGGCGGCGTCTATGGAACGTTTTTATGTCCGACTTAGGTCATTTTTCGGCGAATTCATTTGACAAGGATAACCTAATCAGAACGAGTTAGAGATGAAGGGGATGGATATGTAGTTATTGCAAAATTTAGCGCAAGTGCGTATGTGCACAAGAGTTTAATTGCTATTGTAAAAGGATGAATATGAAAAATAATGAAGATATAAAGTGAAAATTATGATGGTGCATTATGTATTGTGATTTGATGGTTCAGCGATGATGGTTAACATTGTAGTGGGTTTATGAGTCTGCTGGGTAAATGGCATGAAGGTAATGAATTTTATTTAAAATAAAAATAAAAATTCAAGTGGAAATTCAAAAGGATGAAGAAGAGGGTATTTCCGTCATTTCAATTTGGCCAGGGACGAAAATGAACCCAACTTTTCCTTACAGGGAGGCCGCCTGCACTTCTGAAAGACCAGGGACGAAACATGCAATCTGAGCAAACCACAGGGACGATTTCTGCAATTTACTCCAAAAATTAATATAAATATAAAAGTAAACTTGAACTTTGTCAACTACAAAATGATAATATATTTAAGTTAATTTTTATGTTCATTTATTGTGCATTAAATGCATAACGACTTTTCGGTCAAGGGTTTGAGGACTCACATTACTAATACTACTATCGCTTTTGATCAAAATCATCCAAGATGGAACAAGTTAGTTCCTATCAAAGTCAATATAGCTTCTTGGAGGATCGCCAAAGCGAGACTTCTGACAAAAATCAACTTTGACTTAAGAGGTATTGACCTTCACTTAGTTTGTTGCCCTCTTTGTGATGATGATTTAGAGACGGAAGAATACCTATTCATCCACTGCCGCATTGCAAAACAAGTTTGGTTGGGCATCTTAAGATGGGGGAATCTCTCCAATGCTAACTTCTCAACCATCAATGAATTGTTCTCCCTTGCTGATCATGTTAATCTCGCACCCAACTTAATAGACTGTTTTAATGTTGTGATCCGCACAACCCTTTGGTTCCTTTGGCGTGCAAGAAATGATTTGGTCTTTGCTTCCAAGCATCCGAATAAGGATTTAATTCTCAACGACATTAAACACTACTCTCACACTTGGATTTCTAGCTGATTCAAGAATTTCTCTTAATTGGATAGAATGGTTTTGCAATCCTTTTAACACTCTATTCTCCACTTTGTAATTATGTTTTTTTTTTTACTTTTTTTTAGCTCCTTGTTAGCTTTTTAATCAAATTGTTGTTCGGAAAAAAAATGCATAACAACTCTAAATATATATGAAAAGAAAAAATTATTTAATGTGCCTTAAGTAATGCCTAGTGGGCATTGTTTAGCAAAACCGTTATATAGATATGGGATTTCCATGTTTTAGAAATACATATATGAAATTTTGGCAATATCGTAAAATGTTTATTTATCGCATAGCTTAAACACTAAAATTGTTCTTTTTTCATTTTTGGTCTGGAATATTTCTACTTGCTCTGTAAAAAAAAATAAATAAATAAAAAAAAATAAAATAAAAAATAAAAATATATATGAAAGTGCATTTTAGTCGATGGAAATTTAACATAACTTTAACTTATCAAGATTTATAAGTCAATGACTATATTATTATAACTAGTTATAATACCTGTGCGTTTTAAAATTTCGTTTTGATTATGTATTATTATCGACTAAGAAATGAATCACTTAACATGTTTCAATTGGTTTTATTTGGTGGACTAAAAATAAAAAATCATATACATATATGTTATAATCTACCTATTATTTCAAGCAAAATCATATGATGATACTTGACTTGCATGAGATGTTAGTGATATATGCTTTTAGTTTTGCAAACCCATACTATTAATTTACGATGTGTTTTGTAATTTGGTATTCCTTTTACTTATATTTTCGTTAAAATATGTAGTATATTTAGATATATTTGAAGATTGATTCATTTCCATAATTAAGAATAACCATCATACAATGTTTACTAATATACTTTTTTATTTGGAAAATTGTACTTTCATAAGTTTGTGCTATTTACTTCTCATGTTTGATTATAGAATTACCAAATTAACATAGATGCTTACATTATAGCTTCTTTATTACATAAAGAAAAACAAAAAAAGATGTAATGGGTAGAACTCAAAATTGTTTTTTGAACGGCAACTTTTATTAAAACTAGCAAGGCGCTAGAAACATTACAAAGAAATTAACTAAGGGTTCTTAAACCAAAACTCCTTAGAGATAACTCTAGAACATCGATTAGCACACCAATTATAAGAAAGAGAAACCACATCATCAAAAATCCGAGACTGCCTTGGAGGAGAATCATCAAATAAGAGCCTATTCCGAAACGACCATATTAACCACCAAGCTGTGATGAACACGCCCTCCAATAAGGATTTAAGTGTGGACGACAGCCGGAGCGAAAGAAACCAAGAATCCCATTCTGAAAAAGAAACTAACTCGGTCCAAGGAATATTCCACCAACAACATATCATACCCGAAAGGTCTTTAACCAAAGAGCAGCCAAAAAATAAGTGATGAGCGTCTTCTATAGCCGAATCACAGACCGGACAAACAGTGGAGTTAACAAACATACCTCTTTTACTAAGATTAAGCCGAGTAGGGAGCCGATCACGACGAGCTCGCCAAGCAAACACGTTAACTTTAATAGGAACACATTTCACCCAACGAGTAGCATCACTCGTCGCAGGGAGGTACATATCATCGAGGACCAACCGAATATCTTTAACGCGAAACATACCTTCACCATTTAAATCACACACCCATCTGTCAGAAGAAGGAGACAACCTAATGGGATCGAGAGTGGATATAAGGTCTGTCCATTGTTGATTCTCGGCCCCATCTCGAATCTGCCTACGAAAAGAAGTGCAAAACGAAGGAGCTCCCATCTTGTCAACAACCAAAACCTCCTTGGCAGACTCTAAAGCAAACACACGAGGAAACCGATCACAAAGAGCCGTATCGGATATCCAAGGGTCTAACCAAAACTTGGTCTTAGAACCATCACCCACACGAATTCTACAATGAGAAAGGAACTTAAATCCTTTAACATCCAGAACATGAACGAAGAATGGAGCTCCAGCAAGAAGACGAACAAGATCTATGATTAGTAATCGAGGTGCCGTATAAGGCATGAATGACATGATACCATAAAGAACCATCTTGAGATGTGAATCGCCACACCCATTTAAGGAGTAAAGCACGGTTTAAAGCAAAGAAACTAGAGACCCCTAAACCCCCACGTGATTTGGCAACCAAAACTTACTCCCATGCAACCCAAGAGATCTTCCTGTCGGATTGTTTAGCACCAATAAAAAACTTATTTCGAATCCTCTCAAGATCACGCAGGACCCCTAGAGGCACTTTATAAATTGACATAGTGAACAGTGGCATGGCACCAAGGACAGATTTCAGAAGTGTTAATCTGCCTCCCACTGAAAGAGTATTTGCTTTCCATCTTGATAACCGAGACTGGATTTTCTGAATGACACTAGACCACGCAAAGTGCCTAGTCATAAGACCACCAACGTCGACTCCTAGGTACTTGAACGGAGTAGTTAAAACTGCACAACCAATAGAGGAGGCACCATGACGTACAAGCTCCTTGGAAACACCTACACCCATCAGTTGACTCTTTTGAATATTAATCTTTAAACCTGAAGCGAGATGAAAGCATTTGAGTATTTTAATAAGATTACACAAATTAGCATCAGACCATTCCCCTAAGAAAATAACATCATCTGCATAAAATAGATGAGATAGCGTCAACTGATCTTGAAGATAAAGGCCGGTGAAAAGACCATCATTAACCGCCCTAGATACCGAAAGGTGAAGCGACTCCATAACCAAAATAAAAAGCAAAGGCGCCAAAGGATCTCCTTGTTTAAGGCCACAGGATATAGGGAACTCTCTAGTAGGGCTGCCATTAATAAGAATCGAGGCCATGTTGGAAGAAAAAATACCTTTGATCCAAGAGCACCATCTAGGACCAAAACCAAACGCGTGAAGCACCTCTAAAAGAAAGTCCCATCTAACGGAATCATACGCCTTAGCAAAGTCTACCTTAAAAATTATGGATTGTTTCTTCTTCCATTTGCACCAAGAAATAATCTCATTAAGAATGAACGGACCATCAAGGATTTGCTGGTTCTTGATAAACGCTGACTGGGTGTTAGATACTAGATCCGCAATAACAGTGCCAAGCCTGTTTGCGAGAACCTTAGTAATAACTTTATAAATACTTCCAATTAAGCTGATAGGTCAAAATCCGAAACAAATTTGGCGTCTGGCACTTTAGGAATTAATGCTATGAACGAAGAATTACAACCCCGTGGGAACAAACCTGTCTCAAAAAAATGTTGAACCGCTGCACATAAATCCGAACCAATAAGATCCCAAAATGCTTAAAAAAAATTCGAATGTAAATGCATCGGAGCCCGGGGATTTGTTTGCACCACAGTCCCAAACAGCAGCTTTGATCTCATCAAAGGACACGAATCTGTCCAAATCCCCGACCTGGTCAACCGTAAGCCGATTATTGAACATCATATTAAGCTTAAAACGAGAAGAAATAGGCTGCTTAAAACGGGAAGCAAAGTGAGAGACGAACGACTCTTTGACCGTATTCGGATCTGTACACCAAGTCCCATTATTAAAAACACCCCGAATAGTGAGCTGCGCACGTTTTTGGTTAATAACCCCATGAAAAAATTTAGAATTTTCATCCCCCTCGATAGCCTACTTAACTTTGGCCTTTTGAGCCGCATCATTTAGATCTGACTGATTAAGATTATGTAACCTCCGAGAAACCTCCAATCGATTCAAAAGCATCTCGTCTGTTTTGACACCAATGTCCAACTGTTTATCAATATCAACCAGCTGCTTCAATAGCGAAGCTTTCATCTCCTTCTTTGACAGATTCCGCTGAAAATCCAACCATGAATAATTTTTTTCAGATCTTGAAGCTTCTTCTTAAAACAAATGAGGTTATTAGAATCATTGTGAGAAAAAGAATGCCATGCCTGAGTCACCATCACGTCAAAACCCTCATAAGAAAACCAAGAATGATATATACGGAAAGGCGTCGGACCATAATCAGAAGAAACTTCTTTTAGCACAATCGGTCTATGATAAGATAAGTGACGGTCCATACAAACAGCTGACAAGGAGGGAAACACCAAGAGAATACCATTAGTAATTAAAAACCGATCCAACTTACTTATTTTCGAGGCTGACGGAAGAGACCAAGTAAACGAATACCCCTCCATCTTAACATCAATTAGGCCTGAAGACGATATAAATTGGTTGAAATTACGTGCACAAAGCACATTAAAAACTGATCCAAAACGCTCGTCTTCAGTACGAACCGCATTAAAGTCCCCTATCACAATAGTCTTACCATCCCAACGATTAATCAAGGAAGAAATATACTCCCACAGCGTGCGTTTGAGGGTATAAGATTGAGGAGCATATATCACAATTATGAGAATCTTAGTACTTGTAGGAAGCCAAGTCCCGTACACTGCAATAAAATTATCCGAAACCGAAGCTCCAATCTTCTGAAAAACAGATTGTTCCCAAACACATAATTACCGCCAGAATTACCTAGAGAGTCACTAGTAACATATTGAAAATTAGAATTACCCCACATAAACTTTACATCCATATCAGAAATGCACTCTAACTTCGTCTCCTGAATAGCTAAGAAATTAATCCTATGTTTAAAGTTCAACTCCTTGATCCACTCTTTTTTAGTCTTGTGGCCTAGACCTTGAACGTTGAGAGAAAGGATCTTCATATAAAACCCTCGTCAACTCCTTTTAAACTAATAATGCGTTCAAAATCTTTGGAACAACCTTCCATCACATAACCTATAGATTGTCCAACCTTGATAATATCATCCAACATATCTAACATAGAACCTCCATGAGGGTTAATGCGAGTGGGAACATTAGAAGAGAATTCACTTACGGATTCACTGACATTAGTTCCAACATCTTTAGCTACATCAGCCCGCGATGCATCCTCCTGAAGTAAAAGTGACTCCTCCATTGCACAAGAATTCTTAACTGGAGTCTCAGAATTAAGCTGCTTAGGTGTATAGCCTGGAGGATGTGACAAGGAGGGATCTGGGACGGCATTACTAACAGGCGGTCTATTGAGAATGTCATAGATTTCGAACGGGTCATCTAACTTTTGAATCACGTCTTGTGCCTTACCATCATTAATTAAATCCTCATTTTGATCATTAACACCAACATCATTTTGCGATGAGGAACCAGACTCAAAAAGGGTTTCAGAAACCGCCTCTTCATCACTTTCATCAACTAATCTCTCCACACCATGTAAAGACATACCAGGTTTAGTATTATCCCCAGCCTGAGGTTCCTCATCCGATGAATATTCGGTCTTGTTGAAAT
>LBNU01002161.1:45748-57076 GCA_014162995.1 Artemisia annua | reverse complement strand
TATATATTTAACAAAAACAAAAATACAAAATCAAAAAATCTTCAAAAATACCAAAAAGATGTTACATTTTTATTTATTATTTATTATTATTTTTTTACTTTATTTTATTTTCTTTTGTTTTTTAAAATGCCTGTACACTATCTTCAGCAACACTTCGGTTTATCAAAAAGTTCTTAATTTTCATAACAAGTGTTGAGGGGGAGAAAATGTTCTACAAAATTCAAAAAACTTGTGCAAACATGTGTACTTGCATATTTCAAAAAGTTACGATGTTATCTTGTTATAATGGTGGAACGTCACAGGTTATCCCTCGTATCATTTTTTTCATTGTTCTTATTTCGTTTTAGCCCAGTATGTCTTTACCATTAACGGTCGTTGCAATAAACCGTTAAATATTAATGTTTTTGGACTTGTTAAATGGTTATTATGAAGTCAAGGGACTAATATTGCCAATACGATCAAACTTCTCAAACTAATAACAAAAACCAAACACACCCCCACGTTTTTTTTCATTATACAAAAATTCAAAAAACAAACACCCCCTTTCAAATCTCACGGCCAAAACCTAACAAGCAAATCCGAGCTATAAATCTTCAAACGGTAAGTTTCTAAATGATCTTTGGCCTATTTTAACGAATGGTTTTTAACCAATTAAGTTTTTGATGGCTATATTTCACGCAATTTTGATTTGTAGTTCTAGGGTTTCGCTATCTTAATACATACGTGGATAATGTGTTTTTTGGTTAAGAAATCATAGGGTTTTTGTTCTTAAACGTACACTAATCATGTCCCTAACACTTAATCATAACATCTAACACATTTGAATAGATTTCGAAATCTAGGGTTTTTCGTATGAATTGGGGTTTTGTGTTTGGGTGTTGTTTTCTTGAATGTTTATGGTGGGTTATGTTTGTTTGTGTGTTTGCAACATACTTGTGCTACTTAATTGCTCTAATCATATCGAATGCAAGTTCTAGATAATTAGGGTTTATGTTCGAATTGGGTTTTTTCATTGTAATGTTCTGGAGTATAATTAAACTGTTATAACGTGTTCCTATACGTGTTAATTGATGTATTTCATTGATTTTACACCATGATTGTTCGTTAAATAAGATCTAGATAACTTAGGGCTCTTGAAAGTTTTCGAAATCTTTTGTGATGGCCTCAATAAGTTTCTAACTGTTGTTATCATGCTCTAATCACCAGGTCTCATTCAAGGATTCAACAATTTCACTGAAAACGTATGTCTACAAAGAATTCGAAAAATTCTTGTATAAGAATTTTTCGAGAAAAAATTTTCGAGATCTTTTCTCAATAACTTTATCGAGATCTTTTGAAAATTTTTGAAATCTTTCGTTAACTGTTGTTATCGAGAAATTTGTGAAAATTTTCGAAATCTCTCAATAAAATTATCGAGATTTTAAGGTTTTCGAAATCCTTAATTATCGAGATATTTTCAAAAGTTTCGAGATCTTTTTCAGACCATGTTATCGAGAAACTTAGCTAAAGGGTTATCGAGAACTTTTGTTCATTAAATTTTTCGAGATCTTTCTTATGGAAATTATCGAGATCTTTCCTGCACAAAAATTTTTGAGATCTTCATTAGTGATAGTTTTAGAGAACATTGTTTGTAATATCTTCGAGATCATGTTTAACGTAATTTTTGAGAATTCAAATGAATGTAACTTTTCGAAAACATGAATATTGAATGAATCCTCATGAATGTGTGTAATGTAATAAGGTTTATTAACTTGTGAGTGTGTTGTATTATTGGACATGTTACCATTAGATGTTTGTACTTTGAATGTTTAATTTCTAAGTCTTCTAAGATACATGTTAACTGATAATACCGTCACTAATCACATATTAATTAACTGGACCATAATTGCATCATATAACTTGTACGTCTTTGAATTTCAAACATGGACTCGGACTAATGACTAACAAATCTGGATGTTTGATTTCATGACATGACACTTATAGAACACAATGGCTCAACACAATGAATCTGTCCCAGAACAAACTCTACCACTACTCGCACTTGGTGAAATTGTCCCAGCTGACTACAACGTTATCATTGACCAAAAAATCCACGCATTGACTTCAACAAACTCAGTATTCCAGAAGATACATGCAAGATTGTCAAGGACATACTGCTAGCTCATCCGTGCAAATCTATGCTCACTAAGTCTACATCAGTACCAATCTTCTACATTCATCAGTTCTGGTACACTGCTCAGGCTAACTTGGACGACATTTCTTTCACTGTCACGCTGGATCGTCAAGAATACATAGTAGATCTTGATGTTCTTTGAACCGTTCTTATGTTACCGACACCCAATGAGTTTCATCCTATGTTGACCGAACTTGAAATCCTGGATTACTTCATTGATCGAGGATACGATGTTCCAGATAATCAATCACTCACCAGACTATCAAAGTTCAATGTCAAATATCTGCCACAACCATGGAGAACATTCTACATGTTGATTGTCAGATCTATTGCTGGAAGAAGGAGTGGTCATGAGCATCCACGATTGGAGCACCTGCAAGTATTTTAGGGAATGATGAGCATGACACCAATTGACTTCGCTCGACCCATAATGAGCGACATGATCCATCACATTCAGACTGACCGTGACAGGACCGTGATTCCGTTCGTTAGGTTCACAAAGATGCTTATCGAACACTTCTGTGAGAAAACACCTGATTTCATCAAGAAAATGCATGACTGCACAGAACCCAAAGACATCTACAACAAATACTTCAGGATCTCCTTCGTCAAATCCATCAGGTTCGTTCCAAGGACGAAAGGAATGAGAATCCTAGACCACTTTCTGGATGAAGAGATTCGTAAGACCCAAAACTTCAAGATTTATGATAAAGCCTTTCAAGCTGGGCAAGTTGGTCACATCGGTGAAGAAGAACCAGCTTCCATTGTTCAAACCTGAAGCAGAAGAGGTGGCAAGACAGGAAGTACGAGCAGTACCACAACTTCTCAACAATCTAAGACTGTACCGAAACCATCCACTAGACCAAAGAGGAAAGCTGCTCCAAAACAGATTCCTCAAGATGAACCGTCAGCTTCATCATCAGAAACAGAAACTGAATCTGATTTCGGCTCTGAATCAGATGACGAAGAAGACTTTGAAAGAAGATCGAAAGCACAGGATGATGAAGAAGAGTTTCCTGGACTTGAACTTGCTAAACAAATAAGCAAGGAAACTTCTCAGAAGGAACAAAGGAAAGGAACAGGGATCACCATTAATGAACCTAGTGGTGATATACATGATGAAGAAGAAGGAACTGAACCAGTTGGTGAACCAGTAGTCGACAAACGCAAACTAAAAAGCGTTATTGTCGATCCTAGAGCAGAAGAAAAACAGCACTTGAAAGAACTAAGAGAAGCTGCACTCCTCAATCTCCAACATCCCCAGCCTCATCAACGACCGCTCAACATAGAGGCACAAGAGGGTGGCTCAAGCAGCACTGTAGTTCCTCCTTCATCACAGACTGATACAGAACAACGTGATCCAGAAGGGAACATAATCATGAAGGAAGCTATAGAGGATGATGCTGAGAAGGAGCAAACTGAGTTCATCACACCTGAGTTCATTGATCAGGTTCAAAGGGAAGAAGAGCTGAAAGAGAAAGCAAGTGAAGTGTCTGAAAAAGACGAAGAATTCTTTGACATCGATCAATTCATCGACACACATTCTCAATCACCTTCAAAGGATCCTCCGATTCCCTCAGGCACACCTCCAAGGGATCCTTCACCTCCTCCATCAGAACCTGACCACGAATCATCTTCATCATCATCACATCATTCATCTCCACCACCAACAAAGAAAACATCAAAACATAAATCAATCAGGAAGAAGAAGGGAAGCAAATCATCTTTGACAGCATCCCAAAGGATCAAACGAGCTGTTGCTATGGCTAGGCAAAAGAAGAAGGAGACACAACCTCAAGATGGAGACCTTAAAGACCAAGTTCAAAAGCTCTCAAAACAGGTCAAAACCTTGAATACTCAAGTCAAGGATCTCCAAGACTCTACGGGATTGGTTCAAAAGCTACTTCAAGCAGATATGAGCAAGATGATCAATGAATACACTGCCGAATACCTTAACGAAAATCTTGCTGCAATTGCTCAACCAGCAGTGTCAGAACTTCTTGAGCCAATTCGTTCAGAGTTGAACACCAGGATCAAGCATAGCATTCAACGCATGCTTCAGTCTACTCCTTTCTACCTCCGCACAGACAGGGCTCCTCCATCACCTACTGAACTTTCAACCGAACAACTACAAGCCCTGTTAGCTGCTAAGCTCAGAAATAAGGAAGACAAGACTCCTGAAGAATCTACAATGTTTGAGGCACTCCAAACTATTGCCTCAAAAGAGTCATGCAAGGAAGCCGCTGGCAAACATAAAAGACAAAGGAAGGATGATGATCCCGATGACGATCCCAAAAGCAAGAAATCAAAGACATCAGAAGGACCATCGTCTTCTCATAAGCCAAAGTAGACTTCCAAGACTCCACCATCAAAGCAACATGCACCTGCATCAGGCTCCGGTCCAACTCAGTCAGAAGAGCCATTTATGCTTCAACCAATTGATATTCAGGAAGAACCCGAACCATCAATTCCCGAATCACAAATTCCCGAATTTCAAGCTGGTCCATCATCAACTACTAAGACCAAAGAGAAAAGGAAATCCACAAAGTCAAAGAAGAAGAAGAAGAAGAAGTCTACTCCTTTCTCATGGTTAGATGTGGAAGAAGCTCCTCAATCTGATTGGCTGACCGAAATGATCAAAGCACAACCACCACTTGAAGCCGAAGAACCACTGCCTGGAAAGACTTTGCAGATGACTCAAAGTATCATGACAGAACTTCAAGTTGAAAGGTTAACAAAATATGAACTGAAAAGGATCAACCGTGAAGCTATGGACTTTCTGAAGAAGAGATCAGGGAATAAAGTTGAACTAGAATACCACATGGAGAACATTGCCTGCGCACTTTCTGGCACGTTCGAATGGCTCAACCCTGAATCAAACATCGACACAGAAAAGAAAGACAAAACTCCCTACTTCACTGACTGGACAAAACCATTGCCTCTTCTAGGCTTTCCCGAGAAATCCAAGATTCCATACCGACACTTCTTCAACAATGACCTCAGATACCTTCAACACGCTCACGAAACTTCCAAGGAACGATACGCATCTTCACTGACGATTTCCGTTCCAACTGCCAGATACGAATTACCAGACATTGAAGAGACTGCACCAATCTTCAGCAAATCAGTTGTCACTTACAACAGGGAAGCTCTTCTCGGTATTCAACATTTGCCTGAGAAACGAAAACTCGGCTACACCCACAGATTACATCTCAAGTCAAGTGAAAATGTGAAGCAACAGCTTCGTATCGTTGCAATCATGGAACTCGTGGAAGATAAAAGATTCAACTACACGTTCTTGAAAGAAATCGTCGTCAAGAGACTGGACGAGAAGAAGTACAAGTTTTGTGAAGCAGACTTCCAAGATTTGAACCTGAATGACATCGAAGACATGTATTTGGAGAAGGTTCAAGGAAAAATGCTTAACTTCCCAAGGGAAACTCAATACAACTTCATCGCGTCTCTACTTCTCTACATCAGATGGTTAATAGTCCAAGAAGGGTGGAAGATCTTCAAATAGGCGTGGAAAGTTATCAAAACAACATCAACCTCACCAAACCACAGCTCATATTTCCAGGAATTCTAGAGCTTTCACAATACACTCTCGTGCAACAACCATCATTTGGAGTCATCTACCTCAACAAGAAGAATCAACTTCGTCTTATACGGTTCGATGAAATTCCAAAGTTTTGTGACGAGACACTTCAAAGAGTTCGTGATGGGTTGGCAGAAAGGTTGGATGATGAGAAGAAGAGGTTGAAAGAGGGTCGAGAAACAAGGTGGAAAGCTAATGGACGCAGAATGATACACAACTTTGTCCATACCATTGAAGAAAGGTTGTACCGTCGTCAACAGATCAGAAGGTTGGAAAGCTACATTGGTGTTCGTCCTTCATTTCCGGTCTTGAAATTTAGACGACCTGATCCACAGTTCACAGACTTTGATGCATAGCCGAATGATGAACTTCAGCTTACATTCTTCCAGTACCAAAATTTCAATATTTTCATTTATTTGGATTGATATGTAATTGCTAAGGCTTGTGCACACATAACAGTGTACAACCCGCACTTTGTACTTAAAGGACCCTGTGGTACGCATCAGTGCCACAATCCTCATATAAGGAGCGAAAGCTTCTTACTTTTGAGTAGAATTTATCAAACCTTTCAGTATTTTCTCAAATTCTGCTTAAAAGACAAGTATTACACCTCAATAAGTGATCATTTGTTGAGGGGGAGTACTTGATTTCAAACATCGTTCTTAAATTTTAAAGTCTTGATTGAGTTCTCCTCATAAGACTCAAAAAGGCATATTTTAATCAAAACGTTTACAAAAACAACATTTGATATGCTATTTTTGAGGGGGAGAAGAAGAAAAGTGATTAAAATATGATGTGAAAAAGTCTTATCTTGTGCGAGCTCGACTCATAATTGACCCACGAATTGACGAAACAACAAAAGTTAGTATTCGAAAGGATTTATCCAAGTAGAAAGTACCGTTTCGAGAAACTCTTTCTAGACGTTTACTTTGACGGGTCTAACTTCCTTTTAGGAATGTTAACAAATTCAAGTTAGTTATTAGGGCTAGTTATAACCTAAAAACTGATAATGTATCCCTTTAACTAAGCAACGTAAACGTGTCCCTCGGGTACATGTCTATTAAGAGTGGATCAATTCAAAAGTGCCAACTATTCCCGCATATGCAAATTTCTGAAAACATTCATAAGCATATGTGGAGGGGGAGTCTTTCATAAGAAAACCAAAACCTCAAAGTGTTAACAAAAAGTTTTATACTCATAAACACTTTGAGAGATTTTCAATGATTTGGTTCAAAGGCATCAATAGGATAGTTATGGAGTTACAAGGTGACTAAGGATAGGAATAACCGTCGTATGATCCGCCAGAACCGGAGGGATCTACCCAAGGACATCACCAATAGTTAGAAATTAGAAGTCCTTAGGTATGATATAACAAAAGGAGAAAAGAATGAAAGGAGAAAGAAGGGGTTGAAGAATTAAAAAGAAAATGAATGAAAAGGGTGAAAAGAAATAGCCCTCCATTTTATCAACCTTAGGTCAGACACCGGGTTCAATTCATATGCTACTGGTCGTTGCTAAGGCGACACCGGTATTGAAGATAAAGACGTCATGGACCCAGTGACGCAATGCACCTAAACCTTCTTAGCCACTCAGGCATCTCTCAAAAGATGTTTGTTTCATTCTCACGGGGAACCAGTGTAATCTATCGATCGTCTATTAGAGATGGTTGATATTGAAACAGGAGGCCCTCTGCTCCATGCCTCCGCATAGGAAACCAAATGTGCACTTATCGAGTCTAGAGCCACGAGATAACATAAAAGATCTCTTAGGAACACAAAATACTTCTACACTAAGTGTCTTGCATCATTGGACACTAAGTGTAAATTATCGAGTCCTTCGCAGATCTTAGCAATCTGCCTTGAACGTTTATGAGGGATTTACTTATGTATTTCTCGAATGATTGAACGGAAATCCTGCCAGGGTCAACATCAAACAGCCCTGACAGCAGGTCACTTCGGTGATTCCTTGTGGATTACGCTTAGTGTGTTCGATGGTTTCAAACGGTCTACAGTCGTGGGGTGATCTCCAGCGACTCACCTAATCGTGGGTGTACGTATGTATGTCTGTGTAAGCCCTCTAGGGGGTATCCGATTAGGAACGGCCTTGGCAAGGATTAGAAGGAGTCTTCACACTATGCTGTTGACAAATTCTAATTCCGAACCTGTAAGTACCTGATGTATTATTGCTAACTGTCTCAATGCAGGTACAATAACCATCTTGAACACCAGCTTCCACATGCTCATACTTGCATCTCAACAAATATAAAAGCTCTCATGAAAGATCGAAGCAACACAAAAGTCAAAGATAGATTCCATGCCAAAAGAATCTACAAAGTAATAAAGATAAACGATCTAAAGCAAAGCACCGTCTAAAGAAGAATTCTACGTCAACACTAAGAATCTTCATCAATGAAAAGAGAGCTACACACGAATGAAAGTTTCAAACGTCAAAGGTGTATGAGCATGTCGGAAAGATGCAGATCCACTGGAGTCTAATAGAGTGACGAATGGCAGATTACCACATCAGTTGATCACTATTACATCTTCAAAGATAAAGAACAAAGAATGATGAATCATTTCTACTTATTATCTTTTGAAGACGTCTGAAGCTATAAAAGTCAACAACTAAAGTCAGAAGACAAAGACGTCAAGCAACCTCAAATGACCGTGACGAATATCACTCCTTCATAACCGATCCTTAGGGGGAGATTGTTAGGACCTAAGTTTATCAACGTTTTATCAAGTCTCGGTTATTTCAGAACATGTAATAGGTTGCTAGTTTATCTAAGTTATTCATGTAATCATTTAGAATCCATGATACGTCCAATGGGCCTAGAAGCCCACGAATAGAACAAGATAGGGAAGAGAGGAGTGTTGCCCTACTCTTCACCTATAAATAGGACTCTTGTGTTAACATGTAACTTGTTGGTTATTTCATTATCTAAAGAAACTCTTGCACTTTTATTCTTCATATTTGATCTAATCAACCAAACTCTATTTCTCATCTTATTTCTATCAAATCAATACTTGTGTTTACAATATGGTGACCTAACACGTAATAACAATGGTAAGTTCAATATGACGCACAGGCGAGCGTAGAAACCTGGTAGGAGCGATTCTCTTAAAAAATCATGTTTCCACTTATACCCACTTTATAGTTTGTCACTATTGAAACCATTTTAGTACCGTCACATCAATCAATTAAAAGTTTAAGATTTTTAAAGCTCAAAACATGATTTCACCATTATTAAGTCCAGCTTATAATTTTATTATGAAATACCCTTTTGCTTACTATCATGTCACAAACATATATAAAAAAAATAGCAATTAAATAAAAATAAACAACTTAGATTATGAACATGCAAAATAAATCAATTAATACACACAATTGATTCAATATACACGATTTATATTGGGTCTTCCCCAATTTTAGGTCTTCCCTAATTACATAATTAATTATTTTTTAGTAAATTAAACATGTCAAACAATTTATTACTAAAAACCCTAATTAATTAGTACAAATCGTATAATTTAGCATGAAATCACAATAACACGTAACAATTACTACATAATCATCATAATCCATGACAAAACATGCATGTTTTCATCATGGATTCCCACATAGCACTTATCTATTATACTTAAAGCTTATCCCCCTTAATTTAATGTGCAAGGGGGGTTGTGCACAACCGTAAATACGGTACAAACATGATCATGCATACCGAAATAACTACATCCAATTTTGATTTAGAATGGCCTCATATTGAATGCGGATACAATTTTGTTTATGAGGAGGCTCAACTTGAATGCAAATATTCCTGGCTTGAATGCTCACATGCTCACAATAATCAGTTAAACACATCTTCAATGCTGGAAACACAAAAGGGCAAAAAATGAACAGGCTGCGTTTAAATGAAGGCAACTGAACATGTCCAAGGGCACCTCTTTCACCTTCTTTTAACTCCTTCATTAACATCCAGTCTTTTCATATAACCACACAACCTTAATTAAGAGAGAGTGGAAGTGACTATAAATAGACCTTCACCATTTTAACCCCAAACCTTATTCCATCGCCACAGCTACCGGGACTGCTGTCAACATCAATTGTTTCTGCCGCCGACACCATCGAATCTTAATTTAAGATGTGGTGTTTCGAGCTTGGGTGGTTTCGTTGTTGTTGTTTTGGTGGTTCCGATGACTGAGGAAAACTGCACAAGTGCACAGTTAAGCCAACCAATTGCAACCTATTTAAAAAATTACAAATCTGTCTCCAACACCTCATATTCGAACTAAACATAAACCAAATCAATAAAGATCTCAGCTTTCTCTTTTGATTATCCAAGGATTTATTGTTTAACAACAAAAACATCAAGAGAAATCATCATAGATCTATCCAAAGCAAAGGTTTTTCCTTTTTATATCCGAAAATAAAAAAAGGGTAAAAAGTCTCGACCATCAACCAAAACAAACAATCACCTACCTTAGACCTTTTAACAGATCTCGAAGTCACAACCCATAACATAAATCTGTGAAACAAAAACAGAGGCTGAGATAAATTCATACGGGTATGTTTGTGGGATATTCGTGGTGTAGAAGAATTAACGGAAAAATACTCAAAGATCTCAGCTTTTTTCTCTTTTCATTATCAAAGATTCGCTCTTAGAACAAACCCACAAGAGAATAATCATCATAGATCGTGTTGAAGCTTAACTTCTTTTTTAATATCCGAAAATTATAAAGATTTGTGATTGGACCTACTTTATTTACATGTTTCTATGTAAGATGGTCTAGAGTCATCTTAGTTTGTGTTTGGTGTTCAGTTGTATAGCAGAAAGAAAAGCAATGTTTGTTTTCGATTGATGTAACACACTGACAAGATTTGGGTTTTTNAGATGGTGACTGCAAGAGGAGTGAGATTTAGGGGTTTTTGTATGTTCCGTATTTGATTTGTGATTGGGCCGACTACAAGAAAAACAAAGGGGTCCAAATTCTTATCTATTAAATGTCCAAACTATTGGAATGATGCATCTTTCGATCTTAGAAAAACAATATATTAAGGATAGATTTTTTATCATTTGATTATTCATATCATTTTCTTTCGGGAAAATGATAAAAAAATACATTGAACTTGACACTTTTTACCATTGTATGTTGCCAACTATTTTTTTTTTCATTGTAACACAAAACTTGAAATTTTTTGCTATTGTATGTACTAAGCGTCGCATCGTTAGTCCTTTACACTAACGGTCGTTAGTAAATAACTTGAAATTCCGTTTTCTTCCGATTTTACACGTTTTCATCCGTTTTCTTACGTTTTTGTCCGATTTTACACATTTTATTCCGTTTTTTTCGTTTTCGTCCGCTTTTTTTTATGTTTACGCCCGTTTTTTTACGTTTTCACCCAGTTTTTTTACGTTTTCTTCCTTTTTTTACGTTTTCGCCAATCTTTTTAAGTTTTCGTCCGTTTTTTTACGTTTTCGTCATTTTTTACGTTTACGCCCGTTTTTTTACGTTCTCACCCGGTTTTTTACGTTTTCACCTGTTCTTTTTACGTTTTCGCC